>OMKP01077708.1:0-23610 GCA_900302375.1 Bathygadus melanobranchus
CCAGGTTTATTTATACGCTCAAGTAAATCACCAGGTAAAAGTCCCGCCCTTTACCACTATCAATCAGTCCTGCTGGGCCACTTTGCATCACACTGTAATGTGTCTCGATGCTTTCCAAAGAGTGCAAATATATATTCGCATGTATTGATTAGTTCATTTTAAATAATAAATAATCATTGTAAATAATAAACAAGGTGAGGGTGTTTTACTGCATTTGTGTACAGAAGTTGGTTAACTTTCCCTAGCTAACTAATCCACCTCAGATGAACTAAACGGTTTATAATATGGTTTATAACACGTTATTGCCTGTGACCTTGTGGTTTATTGTGGTCGTCTCATTGAGGATTTACTCTGCAAAAGCATTTTCTCTAAAAGCGCTATTACAATTTCTGCCTGGCAGGCGACGGTGCGTTGGCACCATCTCTGCTGTGAAGCCTGTCTGGGGCACTTGGTTTTACAGTCTGTGAAAACACCCTTTGTTAAACACTGCATTCTCCACCAGTCACATCGACAAGCCAGTCCCTCCCTCCCTCCGTCCGTCCCTCCCTGCAACACCCCCGGCCCACCCCCCATGCAGTCCCGTCCTCTGCCAAGGCGTTGAGCGTCTGCATTGGGGAGAGGTCATGTCTCTGCTGACGCTTCAACACTTGTGTTCGGCTCGGTCCTTCCATAATGAGCTCTCTCGCTCTAAAATGACCCTGGGCAGCAGACGTGACCTTTACAGGGTATATGTGAAGACTTGTAGGGTAGCATGCATACTAATAATAAGCATATACAATGATGATGTAAAAAAAGTACATACACAAACAATATAACAAAGAGTTGAAAGATTCCAATAGTGGATTAATTTAGCTATCCATTAATATCGATCCACGTTATGTTTGATTTGATAGATTAAGACTGCCATCTGCTGGACAACAGGTAAAAAAGCACTGAATTGAAACGGACATATTTGTCTTAGATGTATCTCCTTATACCTCAGGGTTGTCGTCAAGTGGTGGTCATCTTTATTGACCTTGGTGTCGGTGACATTGTAAATTAGGTGTTGAAAAGGGAAGTGAAAAAGATCCTGAAAGCTGTAGTGGTGATATTCGGGGGGCATGGATAATTTGCTGTGAAGAGAAGGCGACGAGTGACAGCAGAAACGTAAATAAGCAAAGAAAAACTCGATCTTCTCTGAAGAATGGAGGAACGAGTGATTTAAGTAGCGAACTCGAAACCCATCCAACATAACATCAACCCAATCTCAATAGAAAGCACAACATATGGATTTTCTGTTGACTGACAAACAGGACTAACATATTGGTAAATATTTTCGCAATGTTTGCATTCACGTTAGGTCGGCAGAAATAGGAAAAATACATCCAGTACATTGACGTCAATGGGCGAATGTGTACACAACCCGATTATTGATCCAGTGTCAAATGTGCCTGCCAATTGTTATTTCATATTGGTACATGTGTGTGTTACAAAATACAACACGATCAATATGGTATGAAAAAGTAGACTTTATTATAATGAAACAGAATTGTTACAAAAGCTTTTTTGTTTTTGTTCAATCTTGGCCCACCCACCACCACTTAACCGCATAATACACATCGGAGATTCAAGATAATCATCTTCCACACTCCAGAACCAGACATTATCAATCAAATAAATAGTTATAAATAGTCAATACCACCAATAGTCAATAATCCAACATGTTACTTTAGAAACATGCTCGATTCACCTACATGTTTTTACCATTTCAATATTGCATTTGCTTTGCATTTTTTGTCGATGCTACATGCAAAACTTAAGTCAACTATAATTGAACCTTGGAGAAAGAGAAATAGGTTTGTGATTATAACATTGGAATTTCTGTTTTGGCAACAGTGTCTTTACTTTATGGGACATCAGAATTGACATGACCCCCCCACAAAGTGAATCAAACATTAAACATAATGTTGCTTGTTTAGTCCTCTCGAAGGTAGGCCTCGTGGAGCTCGTGCTCCTCGTGGAGCTCGTGCTCCTTGCGTGACCCCGTGTACTCGGCCATCCTCTGGATCTCCTCCACCTTGGCCTCGGCCATCTTCTTCTCCGCATCCTTCGAGATCTTCTGCACCTCGCTCACCTGCGTCTGGGCCAGCTGAATGTGGGTCTTCACAGTGATGGACGCCTGCTCCGCTCCTGGAAACACACGATGGGGTAAGAAGAAGAAGAAGAAGAAGAAGAGCCGCCGGTTAGTCAACCAGCTGGGAAAAGAAAGGGGATCGGGCAGCCCTAAATCACATACGGTGAGAACATTGGGGCAGGTGCTCCCGTCTATCACTGCTTGTTTTGGTTCTGAACCAACTGCTGCCCTCAAAGCCTTGCTGACAACCACTACTGATCCATGTGCGGTGTGGCGTGTGCTGCGTGACAGTTGTTGAATAGGTAGTGTTGTGAAACAGCCATCTAGAAGTCAGACGACGGTGATATACAGATACACACGGCAGCAAAACATTACACACAGGCCCTGCAGCCTGCTGTATATTACTACTGCAGTGACAGGTGGGCCATTCGGTGACAGCTACAGGAGGCTTTTGAAAAAGATCCAGCTCAACGGGACAATTGTATCCTTCATAGACGATTTAACGCTGAGGTTGGAGGGGGCGTCTTTACTTGCCTGATGTGTACGCTGCCTCGGCGGCCATTTCACACAGGTTGAGTGCATTGGTCCAGATCGACTCAAAGCGCTTGCATACCTCCAGTCTGTCACTAAGCTGTCAGGAGAGAGAGAAATGGAAAGACTTCAATAACAGCAAAACAACCCCCAAACCACCCTCCTTGTGTGCGTGTGCATGCGCGTGCGTGTGCATGCACGTGTGTGGCCTTGAACTCAAGTGACCAACATTGACTTACATCTGTGCGCTGTCCGATGATGACCTGCCAAATTGAGTCCTCCTCTGCTGGCGTCAGTTTCCCCAAAGAAGCCAAATAACGTCTCTGGATAGCAATGAGTGTGTGCACTGCCTGTAAAATGAAAAGATTATTTATTCAGTTGCACTTACGAGAACAGAGCGAAATATCCGGTAAATCTTAACCTGACCAACCTTAGCATAATTGGTAAGGGCATCTATGAAAGCCAGGGTGGTCTGTGAGAGGTACGTGCTTGCACTGTCGGTAACCAGCGACGCTGCTCTTTTGATCAAGCAGTCGTGTGAGAGATTTTCCGCCTGTTACATAAAATGGGAGACAAAAACAGAGCACATATGTGAAACCTTAGCAACTGTAAATGCTACCTTAAATAACAACGTACTTCCGTCGCCAATGGAGAGGTGCATACCTGCGTGAAAGGAACCGCACACAGGCCGCTTCCAACGCTCATACTGGTACGGACAACATCTGTCCACCCGCCAAACCTCTGGATTGTGGGTTTCCTCTTGTTGAGGAGGACACTAGCAGAGCTCCTGCACAAAGAAACATGGTCCGATAAAGTTTTAGGCAATATCACCGTTCGCGTAGTCACCAAGATTCAGATATAGCTAAAAATCAGTCAGAGAGAAAAGTGATGTTGGCAATCGACGTCACATTTACATATCACGTTTTAAAAATACCAAATCGTTCAGACGAATAGATATTTATTTATATATATATTCTAAAAGTCTTAAATTGTCATGTTTACGACTCTGATCATACAAAACAAGTCAAACTCACCTTAGAAAACTGAGACAAGCTGCACCTCTCCTGAGTGCGGCCATGTTGGTGTGCAGCATTAAAATATCCGTCCGATTTTGCAAAGGTCCGCAAACAGGACGTGTGGCACACACAGTGCATTTACGGACAGCTTGCATGTTGCTTATTAAATGCCTCAAACTATAAAATCGAAATAAATAAATAAAATATATGCACGTTCATGCAAATCGCGAATTATTTTAGGATTGATGTGAAAATAAAATAAAGCTGAATGTAACCACTGCACTGTTATCTGTCGCCACCTATTGGTTCCTTTTGCAGTGGTATCAACCTTTCCGTCGTCCCAACAGCTGATATAATACTGGACCCTCCGTCCCCTGTGTATTTATACGGCTCCGGCTTCATCCTTCCATTGCGAAAACACATTGATCTATTTACTTTGACTTACAATATGCGCAATTGCCATTAGATATTGAGACAAGCACAAACAGTTGTCACGTAGGGACGCAGACGGACGTTGGGCCTCTATGTTCAGTGGGAGGCAGTGTCCTTCTGAGGGTGTACATTAGGTATTCCTAGGCCTAGAATTGTGTACGTTTTTGAAAGGAGTTTTGCAAATGAATGCATTTAGTGCCTTCTCCTCAAAACATATGCACATATTGGATTGCACTAAAAAATTAAATAAAAATATGCAAAATGCAATCCAATATTTTCCCATAAAGCTGATGAATATAATTTAGTAACTAATTTACATTTACAGAGGCTCACAATGCAAATTCACCAACCACCAATCAGAGGTCACCAGCAGATGACACCCGGATCGAGGTCCGTTCAGAAAATTATAATATATAAGAAGTGATCTATATAATACTTTTTTTTTTCAGATTGCAAAGGGGCTGTCAATATATTCTATAATACATATTCTACATGTTCCGCATTTCCATGGTGTTTCCAGTCTAGGTTCTTCTAGAATAATCATTGACATCAATGACACAGCATGCGTCCAGCACACAGCCTGTAGCCAGTAGGACCATGACATGACCAGTTTATGGAGTCTGGGAGGGTCACCCACCTCTCACAACGGATGTGTGTTTTTGCAACCAGACATTATGTGGATTAATGATGAAAGTATGTCAAATAATTCAAACATTTGATCATGAAAACCATCCAAAAAAGGATGGTAATGAAGTAAATAGTGTGGCAGATTATTATTTTAGGGTGCTGCAGCTGCCATTCTGTTCCACCCCAATAGACGCTCCACTGTACCTCCCACACCACGCTTCACAAGAAAAGTGAAATTATGACGTGCGTACACACACACACACACTCACACACACACACACACACACACACACACACACTCACACACACACGCAGATGTTCTGAACCGTTTGACCACTGGTTTCTGGCTTTACAAGCTGAGCTTACATTTACATTTACATTTAGAGCATTTGGCAGACGCTTTTATCCAAAGCAACTTACAAAAAAGTAACACATTTGTCAAAATTATCTTCACAGGCAAAGAAGATTCAAAAGAACTACTTTAATTAGAGCCACTTAATTATATTATTATTATCATTATTTTAATGTAGTAGTAGTAGCTTTTTTGTTGTTGTCATTATCTTGTTTGAGTATTTTCTTAAAACATTCAGACCAACAACATATTAACAAACTGAGATCACTGGTGTCTCATGAGTAATAATTATTAGCACACTTAGGTCCCACTAATAATTCTCGTGAGTGAGTTCTCAATATGGGAACAATGTTTTCTACAGCTTTATCCTACACTGGGTAATTAGTTATGTGATGGATGATATGGATAAACAAAAGGCAAACTGCCATCATTAAGCGCTACACCTGGGACTCATTATAACTTCAGTAATCATGCTAGCCTCATTGTCTAATATTAATGAAGGTTAATGGCCACATTTTTCCCTTAATGTTATCAGCTACATTTCAAAACAAAAACAGAAAAATAGCATAGCAATGTAGGAAAACAGTAAGTCATAAGTCACTTTTAATTCCTGTTGTCCAAACCACGGAATCCTTTGTTTTCTTAATTCTTAACTCCTATGGTAATAGCTAGACTGTCAATTGCTGACCACACTGTGGTCAGATCTTGGTAATCATTTCTATGCAAATGGAGGAAGAGACTGAGCAGTCCACATGGAAGGAACCCAGAACCGGTACTCTTCTGTGGGTTTCAGCTCTTTCTCTGCCCTGTCCAGCTGTGGTGCAATCATGAAAATTGATTCTAGGTTATTCATTGATGTGAGATACGTGAGTGAATGTGCAATAGATCCCCTTGTTTGTGGCCTCAGGGGTGAAAGGTTGAAAGCGCTATGCTGTCTAATCAAATAGAATATTTAACATTTAAATAAGAATTCAAATATTTCACATGTGCATTGATATTTTGGCGATAGCATCTGCCACACTTTCAACTTTTTTTTTGTATTTTGCTGAGAAGGCATTGCCTGTTGACTCGATGTACCATGTTTGTTTTCGGCCCAGTTTGGTCTGCCTACCGCAATCTTGATTACTGACGTAGGACTTGCGCAAAGAGGAGACGAGTCCTAGTGATCTACTCTGGACAGTGAACCAGTTATCCAACCAAAAGACTGTGTTACGTTACATAATTAAGGGCCTATTTGGGAGCTTGATGTTAATAAAGTCTGTTAGTTAGGCTACTGAGCAGGGAATAAAAAAGCCTACTCTAACTGTAGGCTTTTTCATTGTAGTACATGGAGCTCTTATGTGGCGGCACTTGCTCAGGAGGTAGAGACGGTTGTCTGGCAAACGGAAGGTTGATGTTTCGATCCCAGGCTCCGCCTAGCTAATTGTCGAGGTGTCCCTGAGCAAGACACCTAACCCCAACTGCTCCCAACGAGCTGGCTGTTGCCTTGCATGGTTGACACCACTGTCGGTGTATAGATGGGTGAATGTAAAGCACTTTGTAAAGAACTATATAAATAATCCATTTACCATTTACATAAGATACAAGTGATTTAAAGCAAACTGGTAATATTCCATTAGCGGGTACCTGTGTCTGTTCCTTTGTCCCCGTATGCCTGTCTCATTGATCAGCACCTATTCTAACTATAATGGCAGTATTCCATTGCTTTGGCCCAGAAGGCCAAGCCAATGAACTGAAAGCAAGACATTCAAATGTAAGGAATCTTTGACCTCTTTAAAGTCATTGGTAGACTGATGTCCGCCACATCAGTCTACCAACTGTTGTCCGCCACTAAGGAACGAGCCGTTCCTGTAATCCGTGTTTCAATTCTGTCTAAGTTGGTTTGACTTAGTTGTGTTTGATTACTCTCTAGGGGGAGGCAACCAACCTTATGTGCTGTCCAATGCTGTTGCTGTAGACCACATCAGACTTTCACTGTGAATGAGATTAGGAGGTTAGCCTTTGCTGAAGTGGGTTCATTGTAAACATCATTGAACAGGTCAGCCATCTTAATTTGAAATTTGTGGAAGAAAGTAACCTTAACTGAATTATTAAAAGTAAGTAATATAGGTCTATCTATCCCATTTGGTAAGGTTAATAGCTACAGCATAGCTGCCCCTTCCAACCTCAGTGCCAGCAATAGAGGGTGCTAGACACTAGCGTCTATTGCTAATCATTGGTCAGATAAAAGGTTCAAGACTTATCTGTAACCTTATCATGTACGCTTATCATGTATTTATGTTTAATCTTGATGTCCTCAAGATATCATTGTCAACATAAGTTGTTGACATGCCCATAAGAATGATTCACTAGCTGGTGTCTGTTTAACTTGCAGTGTTTAGTATACGCCATATTGGCTTACAGTGGTATTTTTATATGATACATTTATAATTTTTAAATGATCATACATTTTTTGCATCAAATACATATGTTGTAGACTTTGTGTAGATTTCTGATATTATATACATATATGTATATATATATTGAAATATATATATTTCAAAATTATATATGTATGTATGTATAATTTTGTATGTATGTATAATTTTGAAAGGAATGAGTAATTTATGTTTCAATAATATGTATGTGTTTAGAAACCTGACTAAGTACATTTTTATTTATATCAGTGGAACTGAGAATAAGAATAACTTGTTTCTTATGTTATAAAGAATGAACACAGAAAGAATAGGCCAATAAACATCAATAACAAATAACATTTGTTATTAATCATTTGACTGAATACAATAATTAAGAAAACAACTGTAACTTTATTAACAGCATTATGCAAAACATCATATGAAGGGTTTGGGTTAGAGGTTAGAAGAATCTTTTGTCCATCTGTTGTGATATAGGTTGTTGGAGCAAATATATTCAATATATTTGCCGTATCATTATTTCAGTGTGATGAGATTGTAACTGAACATCTATTTGGTTTTCAAAGCGCACTTAATCCAAAGTTGCCATCTATAACAGCAACAATCTTTTTATATACATATATATATTAAAAAAAAAGTACAACTTTTGTTTGATTTGATTTTGTTGTGTTAAAGAATCATAACAGTCAGTAACTGAATGTATCTAATACCTACCTATATGAAAATCGACAGTTTATGTATATCATAATTACAATGATTTAGCTTGGTAAAAAACAAAATCACTTCAAAATCCAGATGGCTTTACCGTGCCACAGCTCCTGAGACTATGAGAGCAGCACAGAGTGGCTTTCCTCATGTGGTCTCTTAGGCTCTTGTCCCGCCAACCGTAGATGAGTGGGCTGAGAAAACGAGGTATGACTACAAAAGAGAAAAAGGTTAAGAAGTAGATATCACTGGACAGCCAGTTGGTGTGGAGACGGAGTAGCCTTTCTGTAATGGGATTGGTGAAGGCCATGAGGCAGAGCAGCAGCTGAAAGCCATGGAGCAGCACGGTGTGCATGGCCTTGCTCACGGAGGCCCTGTCCTGCCTCATCTTCTTGGTCTCCAGGAGGATCCTTATGTAGGTGTACAGGATGACGAGCGCCACCGCCGCAAAGAACAGCCCGTTCAGGGAGACCTTGAACAAAGTCTGGGCGGGAGACGAGTTGAGGATGGCGACGTTGCAATAGATTGGCGTGGAGAGGACGTTCATACCGGGACGAGTCTCCGCTATGGAGAAGTCCACCGTGGGGAGGACACAGCTGATGAGCCACAGGCACAGCAGGATGATCCAGACGCGGTCAGAGCGCCATGCAGGCGGGCACTGCAGTGGGTACATGATGGCCACAAAGCGCTCCAGTGACATGGTAGCTAGGATGAGAGGGGTGTTGAGGAAGGTAGCGGTGGAGAAGAAGAGCAGGGGGGCGCAGAACACAATAGGGAATCTCACCCGGCCAATGGCCAGCAGGAAGAGCAGCACAGAGGACAGCAGTTGTAGGGTGTCGTTGACAAGCATGTAGGCAAACAAGATGTAGCGAGTGCTGTCCATGAAGTGCCTGTTAGATGCAAAGATGTACAGCATGAGCACAATGCAGTAGAGGAAGATGGAGAAGAAGGGCGCCACCACACACACCTTGATGATGACAGGTAAATTGGTTGGGGATGTTGAATTGCCTGACAGACCTGTCACATTCTGCATGTTGAAATGTGAACTGGAAAGACAACCTAAAGAAATAAATGAATTAATATTCACTCAAGGATCAAATATCTGTTTTAAACATTGTGCATTGCACTAACAATTGCATCAATACATGCCCAATTAAAATAAGAAGATAAATGTCTGTAAAATCCAGGTGTCAATGATGAAATAACAAAATAATAGAAATGCCAAATCAGGTTCAGTTTCACAAATATTTCCACTACTAGTACAAACCCTTTATTCATCGGACTTACTTGATGGTTGTTGGTGATCCTCAGCTCATAGAGGAATGACCAAATAGCTGTATTTTATTCATCCTGGCTGTGATTATGTGACGTGACGTCTTACTTCGAAGGGACAGTTGGGACCCTCTGCATGGTTGTGATTTGTCTTCCTTTACTCCCATGTGTTTTACATAGGCTATTTTCCCCAGAGGTAACTTCAATTCATGCTATACTGCTATTATATTATATTATATTATATATTACCTGTATGTTTATGCTTGGCTAATAATGAATACAAGTTTTGGCATTATTGGGATTTGTGAGGTATTTGGGAGGAAATATCTGTAGAATTTGTTATGTGTTATCATTGTTATGATACATGTAATGACGTTTATTGATCTAGTGCATACACTAATAATGACTCACTGTCTTGTGTCAGTGTGTTAAATAAAAGGCCATATTGTATCATCATCACCCTCATTTAGACAGAAGCTCTGTTGCTTTTTCAATGAGGCCCTCTACAGCACGTTTTCACTTGAATAACTATATGACATCAACATGCATCAGGTATTACATAATGATAGGAAACACAACATAATATTAAAGATAAAATGAAGGGGGAAAAGTTCCAAGGGATAAATTACTGTCAAATAAAGGGTCCATACAAACTGACAGGTGTGGAGTTATTGACTGATCAGTCCAAAAGTAAAATGCTAAACCTGTTTTTTAAATGTAGGTTGCACACATCAATTTCTTTTATGTTATTATTAGTGGGAATTATGATTTATTGTAGGCCTATAGGCTATATTATGAATCATATAGTGTGTGTGTGTGTGTGTGTGTGAGCGCGCGCCCGTGTCACCCAGGGCCAACAGAAGTTTGGTGCGCGAGAGGAAGAGGGAGAATTTTGGTGAAAGTTCAGTTGAGTGTCGGCAGAGCTGAATTCATGTAGTAGGTCAATAATATATATCAGTTTATTTATAGTCGTGTCATATACGTCGTGTATTCTAGTAGAACTTATACTATTGTTTTGTTTTGAGTTATGATAAGCTCGTGTTTTGTTCTTTTGTTTATCATTGGCGAACTGTGGTCAAGCCAAAGAAAACCAATCACCAAATCACCTGAAATACAGGACAAGGTTAACTAAATGATAATACATTAGTATTATCGAGGTGGATTATATTTTCGCAAAGTTTTGACCCCGCAGTTTTTTCGGTTTACGACGCCCATCGTTGTTTTCCCCGGCTGGTATGATGAATTATTTGCTAACCCTTTTGACAGTTTGACAGTTCTCTCCCCTCTCTTTGCCGCCAGTGTCTCTCCTCACCAGCGCGGCTAGTGTTGCCACAGGCTTTCAACAGCATGGATAATGTCTCCAACCTACCCGCATAGTCCCATGGATGTGTTTTGGTCTCCGCCTGCTGGTGCACTTTTCCCTTTGCACGTCATGACGAAATCTCTGCTCTCCCCTCTTGAGAACGGTAACATTTGATTTGATTTTTTAAGTTACATGATGACATGATGTGTACATTATATGATGATATTACAGTGTCTTGCCTAAAATTACTCATTCTAAAACAATGTTGATTGATTGAGCTTCTTATTCTTATTATATCCATTGTTGAATTCTTCTGATTGGTCAATAAAGGGTGTGCATTCATTTTCAATAATAATGACACCTATGAACACCTATGCCTTTTAACAGTTCCCAATCAATGCGTTACAAAGCCAACGTTCAAAACAATAGTCAAATGGAACTATAGACTAGATATTTGCTTGACAACACAAACATATGTTTGAAGCGCCATTGAAGCATATTTTAATTTCAGCCGATTAAGTTGATAAAAAACAATAATGTTATAGATGAAAAGTAGCTTATCATCATTGTTGGTTTGCACAGGTGTCATTTACACTGGGGACATGTCCCCACCACTTTTTGAAATGGCCAATTTTGTCCCAATCACTTTTTAAAAGAATCATTTGTTAAAAATGTTCAGATAGATCAAATATAGCTCAATGGTTCTCACACTAGGCAAACACACACACACATCCATTGAACACTATCCACAAATGAACAAAACCTGAACGATATAACTGGTAGTAGCATGACAATGTATGTATACAATGTGTGCAAAATTAGCCGTTACTGAAACATAGTGAATGTCAGAGGTCTCGTTGCAGGTGTGTGGAACATTTCAGTAACAAGAACTGTTAATTCATAACTCACTGGTGTTTAATAAGATTGCAAAGATCCTCAAAAGTTATGTTGGTACTCAACATCCTCACATCTGCTGCCCCACAAACATAGTCCTGCCAGGATTCTCTCACTTATGTGTGTGCCTCCAATAATCAAATGTATGCATTGCTATAAAACATTATTATTTGTAAGCATTGACATTTAGTTTTATTGTCATTATTACATTTTTACATTTTCAATAAAAAATGAAATCCATTACATTTCTAATGCAGCTTCAGGTATTCGGACAGACAGGCACACCAATGAAGGGATCTTGTGGTTTTAAGGAGTTTAAAACCAATTGTTTTCAATCTAACAAAACAGGATGTGATTTGTAACACAATCCAAAGACAGCATAGTATTTCAACATTGTAAGAAACCGTTTGTCCCTGAGGCCATAAACAAGGGAGCTTAGACATCTCGGTGCAAGAGTAAACATTATGTAGTTAGCGTATCTTACATTCATGAATAAACGCATATCATACTGCAGGATAGCATTTTCAACAAAAGGGCACCATAGCTGGGTAAGGCAGAGCATGAGCTGAAAACCATGAAGAAGTACCGTTCTGAGTCCCTTCCCGGTGGATTTCTTAGTCTCTCCTGATGCTTTCCTGGCTGCTTTCATGATTTGAACATAACAGAACAGAATGGTGGCAAGCATTGTAACAAAGTATAACTGATTTACAGCTGACCGGATATGACCCTGCCATCTGTGAATGATGAGCATTTCAATCCAACACACCCTGCTCTGTGTATACATGCTGAGAGGCACTGAGTAGATTGAAAGAGAGATGGTGATAGGTATGGAGCTGAGAGTGTTGACTATCAGAATACAGTGCAGAGCGTTGCGTGGGGTGCATAGGGCCCCATGCTGCATTGGCATGCAGATGGCCACATAACGCTCCAGAGTCATCATTGTAAGTGTTAAAGGGAAGACTAAAGTGTACATAGACGATACTATGAGGAGGAGAATACAGAGCCAAATTTGCATGAAAATATTAAAGAAGATCAGGATTAGCAGAACATTGGTCACCAATAGGAACATGCAGTCTGACATCAGGGTATAAGCGAAGAGGATGTAGCGCATGCTTCTGCGAAAGATCTCCTTCTTGAAAAAGGTTGTGAGGAGCAGACAGTTGAGGTACAGAAAAAATGCAATCAGAATCTGTACCACTATGACTCTCTCATTAATCTTTCGCAATGAACGAGCACCATCAGATTGCGTTGAGTTGTGATAAGCCATGCAAACGTATAGTGTCAATATATGTATCCCAAATACCCACTCATGCATGATTACTTAAACTATCTGTCCATGGACTGAAATTGTAAATTGAGGAAAGAAAAAGTAAAGTAGTACACAATTTTCCCTTTTCATGAACACCTAGTGTTCTGAGATGACACCATGCATGGTGATATATATATATACAATACAGTACCCAATGAATAGAGAGAACAAGACAACTAACAGTCCAATGTCTCATCCCTTGTTAGTCCCAATGCATATCATTGGCTATCTAAATTTAGATTGATAGGCTCAGCACATCTTCAGAGGGCTCAACGGTGACCCCAGGTGTCTACTGTCTACTAAGCAAGATCTCTACTACAGTCCTTTACAAACTATGGCACCCCTTTATGCCAATTTATTTACCAATCCACTCACCCACAAAAACTAAAACAAAAACACCTTTCAACTGTCCACGTCCTCTTCAGACTATAATCACCCTGTTAACAGCTTTGAGGTCTCGTTAGATAAATAACTGCAGCAATGCACATAGGCTATCTGATACATTTAATTAACATAACTGTGGAGAGTGTGTGGTTGGTGGCTGGTTTAAGCAGCCACCAATTTTAAGGCAGTTTAAGGCTGCACACCTGTGGTGTATTGACTGATCAAGGCCCACGGGTTAAGCCAGCCATCACCACACACTCAAGGGAGCGCTACCATGCTAGCATGTACCACCTGCTCTGTTTTCATTTAACTTCAAACTCTGCAATAAACTGGTTTATTCAACACCCATCTGTGTCCTGATTATGGAGAGCCATGGAGAAGCCACTTAATGTGGCATGTGGCTGGAGGAACTGCTACAATAACATAACATAACATAACATAACAGAATTATACATTCTAACATGACATGTATTCTCCATCACACAGAATGGTCACAAATCTGACGCAAAAATCATCCCTATCATGTGTTTGTGTATGTTTATATATTATATGTATTTGCTGAACTTTTTTGTTGGTTTTCACCTAGTTCCACTGAAAGACATACAGATGACTTATCATGTTGGTTGTCAGGGCAGAGCGTACATATAACTTCCTATCAGCAACTCTTCTGTCTGTTTACAGGTAAACAAAGTGTTCCCATACCCGAGAACTGAATGAGAGAGGGAGGTCTGGCTTAGCAATTGCCATTTTGCATTTTGCGCTCTTGAAAATAACAGCAATTTGCATTAACTTGCTTGTTGACATTCTAAGCAGTTTGCGTGATTGGCTACCTGGGGATATGTTATGTGTAAAGTTGTGGCAGCAGCTATGTACATATTCACACATATGCACATATACATATAGCCTACCTATACACATATATAAACAAACATTTGCACACTTACATTAAAGTATATTTTTTTGTACTGTTGAATGGTTAGAGGTTATTAACCTTCATTCATATTAGCTAATGAGGCTAACAGCATAGGATGATTACTGGGGTTATAATAAGTCCCAGATGAAGCACATAATGATGACAGTATGTCTTGTGTGTATTTCATGTTTTTCCATAACTATGTCAACAATAAAACTAATTGCCCAATGTGGGATAAAGCTGTAGAAAACATTGTTCCCATATTGACAACTCACTCTCGAGAACTATTAGTGGTACCTAAGTGCGTCACCTCAGTCTGTTCGCAAGCACTAATATGGTGTTGATCTAAAGTTTTCAAACACTGACTATACAAAATATAACTTTTATATTTTGCCTGCAAGATTATGCACAAATGCATAATCTTAAACAAAATGTGATTAATGAAGTCTACATTTATGTGTTATCATCTTTAATAAATGTCCTGTTACCTTCAGAACATTTATCCTTCTGCATGGATAACATGGAGCCTTGCTTTCCTTTCATGTTGTTGGTAAAGTTCACAAACTATATTAAAACTACTACATATAATAAAGTACTGCACCATAACAGTAAAAACATATAGGCCTGCTCAACCAGAGGGCCATCTTTATTTCACTAACCTCATCTTTTCATTGAAAAAACTTCCACACTCAGCAGCTTACTTTGCAACACCTTCATTGGTTGTAATGTTTCGGTACTAGACCTTTGTCTAGTACTAGACTGATCTGTCTAAATTGGCCTGTCACCTTCTTTTGTAGAGTAAGCGCCCTCTACTTGTTGACAGTTGTCCCATAATGATAACAATAATTCTGTCAGGGTATAGGGTATAATACCAATGACAGGTATACAGATACCATCTTCATAATCCAAAAGGACAATACATTATACTTTTAATGATGACAATAGTTCCCCAAAATAAGACATATTGATATGCATATGTACAACATATATACAATTTTCAGAATATTTGCAATGGTACATCGGTCAAACAAGACGTCATAGGTCATTACATGGACCTTCCTTCCTTCTATGGATGGAAGGAAGGAAGGCCAGACCAATATAATTCTATCACATTCTACCACAATGCGTATCCTCATTCAGACCATTCGATGTGATGGTGTGAAAGGTAGCCCTGCCGTCTTCTTCGCCTTCCACATTACATATATAACGATAGTCTAGCAGCACCTGCTGGAGGGATGACCGGATTTGTCATGATAATCATGACAACTAATACCACTTTTAAGATTTTGGAAGCAATAATGCTATCAATGAGGTAAAAGGCAAACACATTTCTAAAATGATCAACATGGGGGTGGTAGCCCAACAGGAAGTGATGCAATTAGCAGGTGACCTACGGGTCTACGACACTTTGGAGCGAGCTAGACATCCGGGGCACATTCAGCCCCGACAAAAACGATTATTTAAACGGAAACAGTGGTGCGTTGAACACCTTGTTGTGTTGCCCAAGTGCTGCAACTATAGCAGCTAAGAAGGCCGTTCTTTGCGTTCTTTAAAAAGTATTTTCAGAGCCTGATGAAATTAATTGAAATATGTGTTCAATACTACAAAATATTAGTTGGATCAATTCTGCGCACTGCCATTTTAATACAGTGGGGTTTATTTACAAATCAATGCTGATTGGGTGTCATCTCTGCATGACACACCAAACGAGAGAAAATGTACCTCAAAGCAAAGCCTGTTGCTTACCATTTCACACTGTTTCGAGGAAACATTTTGTTAAAAAAATGGTGCACACATACAAGATTATCAATTTGGTGGCTCTAGTCCTACAGGAAGTAGGGCTAGAGCCCCTGTAGGGCCCTGTAGGGCTATCCCTCACTCATAGGTCATCAGAAAATGCATGAAACACCACCATTTATTTCTTCTGAGAGAGTTGTTGTGTCTCATTCTCTATTCGGGCCGAGAAGTCTTCCCCACATAGGCTAGACCACAGGAGCATTTAATCATATAATTGACATATGTATTGGTTTACTGTTATTACTTCCAGAAGTTTTATGAGGCCCGTTTGGAAGGCTTCATTTAGACACTCTATGGAATACCCACATTGGCTGTTGTTAGGCCTAGTCTTCTGTAGTCTGGCAAATGTGCCTCAGCCTGAGAAAGTGGATCTTAGGGGGACTTTTTTTTAAGTGGCTTAGGATGGAACTGTTTGCCACTAGAAGTGTGTTCCTGCCTGTATCTTTTCTGTATTGGGATGTTTATAGATTTTTTCAACCCACATGTACCTACACAAATGTACCTTATGTTCATATTCCATTGGTGAATCTTTGTCCATTGGTGAATCTTAGTCTTTTTCGATTCATGTGCTTGTAAATTGATGTGGTTCATCAAAGGTTTCTTGGAACAAACAGTATACATTATGTGTTGTGCTGAGTTAAGGACAGAATAAATAAGACTATATGCTAAATACTAAAATGTAATAGACAGTATGCAGTAGGATATAAAACTGCAGTTAAAAGACATTTTGTAAAAATTAGTCTTAAGAAGCTAAATAAAACACTTCTATGGTTAAAACTAAATGAAAATATAATCCACCTTGTCCACGTCGACAATAAAAGTCCTGATGTCCCCCAGGAGTTCAAACTTGATCCGATCAGATTTTGGATTGAATTAAATACTGGAAATGGGTTGAACCCTGAAACCTGATCCCAATAGAAGGGTGGATTTAAGGCCAAATCACACTTCTGCGTCCTGTGCGTATGTGAAGATCCACGTTGCTACTCACAGACCATACACGGCCCTTTTGCTTGTCGATTACCTACATGTACGCAAAGACATGCAGTCCTCCAAGAGTTTAGCAAAACACCGGCCCTTCTCTGCAGAGGAACACATCAAGTGGGCATAGAAACGGGCATAGTGTTGAGAGTAAGGTAGAGACCTATGGTCTTGTTTCTTAAAGAGGGCTTCAAGGACATGTAACATTATCACTTTCAATTTTCACAACAACAACAACCACTCATCCAATCGACTTCACACTTGGCAGGTGTATTGCTGAGGACCCAAGAAAGTGAAGTGTTGAGTGTGAAGTTGTTTGGATGAGCAGTTCATGAGAAAGCTGCAAGCAATCAGCCCATTCAGGCACGTTTCGAACGGGACTAGTGCTGTAAATGGGAATTAGAGGTTATTAACCTTCATCCATATTAGCTGATGAGGCAAACAGAATAGCATGGAGGTTATAATGAGTCCCAGATGAAGCACTTAATGATGCCCTGTGTGTATTCAATGTTTGGATAATACAACTATTTTACTAATAAAACTAATTGCCCAATGTGGGATGAAGCTGTAGAAAACATTGTTCCCATATTGAGAACTCACAGGCTCAATTAGTGGTACCGTAGTGCCCAAGTTAAAAAGAAAACACGCTGCGTGATGACACGAAGACTCGCCCAAACATTTTGACAACCAAGTTCAATTTGGCCGAATAAATATAACTCCGTTATGCATAATATCAAACTATATTGTAAAAAAACAACTGTCCAACAAACAATTTTGGTTCACGGCACCGTTGTCTGATAGACGTTACATCAGGACGAGACATTTTCAACAAACTCCAATTCGGATGTTTGTTGAATAGCCTCGATATTTTGCACATTATGTAGGCCTACATATTATACATATATTGTAAAAGCAAACCTTTGCAGTGTATGCAGAACACTGCAGCACGCCTTGTGTTCAACCTACCAAAGTTCTCCCATGTGACCCCCCTCTTCTGTGACCTTCACTGGCTCCCTGAAATTGCTCGTATCAAGTTCAAGAAATTGGTGCTGGCCTACAAGGCTGTCAGTGGAACTGCCCCCACCTACCTCCAACACTAGTCAAACCCTATGCCCCAGCTCGAGTGCTCCGCTGAACGACTTCAGCTGGCCGCGTGGTACCACCATCGCTAAGAGCAAACAAATGCCGTCCTTACCAAGCTCATTCCAATGGTGGAATGAGCTCCTGACCGATGTCAGGACAGCAGAATTGCTAATCAGCTTCCGCAAGAGACTCAAGACCCACCTATTTAGAGTTTACCTGGACTCTAAATAGCTTCCCTTCGTACCCACCTCTCCTCCCTAACCCTTTCCCACCTACTCGAACACTGCTTGAATCCCATCCCCTCCTGGATCCCTAGCACTTCTATGTCTGCACTTTGTAGCATCCTGTATGTTAGTCTGTCCCGGCACTTGAAATAGTACTTAGCATTACGTAGCATATATATATATATATATATATATATACTGGGTGACTGATTGAACACAGGTGAGTACAGAGGCGGGGCAGGTCATGGGAGTAGGCGGGAAAGGTAATGCAGAGCAGGGGGGAGTGGCCGGGTCTGACATGACATGGGAGTTAGCATGTGGGAAAAACAAACAGGAAATGGAATAAACATATTTCTGTTTGACAGAATTCGTGACATTGTTAGTGTCACGAACAACATTATGGAGAAGATCCCTACAGAGAAATAATACCTTTTCCAATCTGTTTGTTATTGTGTCTCGCCAAGTCTCGCTCAAGGAGACATTTTCCTCTGAAACCTTACGAGAGTTGAGTTGTTGCAGGAAGAGAATGGTGGAAACGTGAGTGACAGTTGGAGTACTGGCAAGAGTTTGTTATGTTGGACTACAGAAAGCGTAGCTTAGTAATCTCTAAAAGATTTTCAAAATGATGGCTAAATATTTAGTGGATTTCGACAATGTGACATTTCGTGAGACTATGTCATACACAATAACAAACTGACCAGATCAAGCAAAAGGTAAAGAAAAAAGTCTTATTTCTCTGCAGGGATCGTGGACTGTATAAAATAGATAGGGATCCTTTCAACAATGTTGTCAGACACGTATAACAACCTGAGCCTGTCAGTGGCAGAAACAAGCACTTTTGGAGGACGTACAATGACAAGGCTCTATTGCCCCACAGGGTTACATTGCAGCCCATTCCGTGGCTGTCGCCTGAAGTGTTCTCGCTCAATAATGTCCCCATTAGTCACTTTAGTGACCAAATGATTGGAAAATAGGATTGAAAAATCTCGAAGTTATCTTTTAAGACTGGTTCCTGTCTGCTCACCATCTCTGGCTGTTTATACCCCTGTTGGACCTGTCAGGGGGAGCTACCAGCAGATTATGCTGACCTATACATGGTTTTCAGTAAAAAAAAAAAAAAGGTGTGTGTAGAGTAATTAATCCTGTGCCTTTGCCTGTGCTATCTGGCACTAGCCCTAGCCCCCCTCTGTCACTGCAATGGCTACCAGGCCTCAAGAACGTCAACCCCCACTCTACTCCTGTCTTTATTTTCACATCACCAGGGTCTATTTGTGTTTTTGAATGTGTTTATATTTGTCTACATCCTTGTCTACTCTTAGCCTAAAAGTACAACACACTAAGGCCAACATGCTCTTTAATCAGTTAGACATCAGACAATAGTTCTGAATAGTTCTGAGTCTTTCCTGCTGCAGGTTCCAGTGTTTTGGGGTACGGACACTGAGAAAAGGTCTGTGTAGCAATCACAACCTGATCCAGGAGGATGGCTGCCCATGTTATCTCTGGAGAAATAAAGTTTATGGCAAACACATGGGAGTAAAGGCAAATCACATCCATGGAAAACAATGATCCCATAGTAGTAAGACCACGTCACATGTTCATAGCCAAGATGAATAAAATACGATGGTTTGGTCATTCCGTGATCTGAGGAGCACCAACTCAAAGTAAGTGCTCTGAATGTATTCAAATTTATATACTGCAGTCTGTATTTGTAAAACACATATATTAATGTACACATTGTCTATGTTTTTAACATTTTGCCAGCATCCATTCACTTATTAGTTGTGTTGTATATTATATATTATATGTATATTATATGTTTAAAATATATTATTGAAATATATTATTGGAACTGTATGGGGTGAATATGAATTGCTTTTATTATTATTTTTTACTTTTTAGGTTTTTTTCCAGTTCATGATTCAACATGCAGACTGGACTCTCAGGCAATTCAACATCTCCACCCAAATTTCCTATCGTCAAGGTGTGTGTGGTGGTTCCCTTCTTTTGCATCTTCCTCTACTGCATCATGCTCATGCTGTACATCTTTGCATCTAACAGGCGTTTCATGGACACTACTCGCTACATCCTGTTTGCCTACATGCTCGTCAACGACACCCTACAACTGCTGTCCTCTGTGCTGCTCTTTTTCCTGGCTGTAGGCCAAGTGAGATTCCCTATTGTGTTCTGCGCCCCCCTGCTCTTCTTCTCCACCGCTACCTTCCTCAACACCCCTCTCATCCTAGCTACCATGTCACTGGAGCGCTTCGTGGCCATCATGTACCCACTGCAGTGCCCGCCTGCATGGCGCTCTGACCGCGTCTGGATCATCCTGCTGTGCCTGTGGCTCATCAGCTGTGTCCTCCCCGCGGTGGACTTCTCCATAGCAAAGACTCGTCCCGGTATGAACGTCCTCTCCACACCAATCTATTGCAGCACCGTGATCCTCAACTCATCTCCCATTCAGATGTTATTCAAGGTCTCCCTGAACGGGCTGTTCTTTGCGGCGGTGGCGCTCGTCATCCTGTACACCTATATAAGGATCCTCCTGGAGACCAAGAAGATGAGGCAGGACAGGGCCTCCGTGAGCAAGGCCATGCACACCGTGCTGCTCCACAGCTTTCAGCTGCTGCTCTGCCTCATGGCCTTCACCAATCCCATCTCTGAACACCTCCTTGTGCTGCATGCCAACTGGTTTCCAGACGACATCTACTTCTTCAACTACTTCTGTTTTGTACTCATACCTCGATTTCTCAGCCCGCTCATCTACGGGTGGCGGGACAAGAGCCTGAGTGGCCACATGAGGAAAGCTGCTCTGCACTGCTCACATAGTCTCAGGACCTGTGACATGGTTAAGCCATCTCCATAATTCATAATTCTGGCATATTTACAGTTTACCTGGTAGATTGGCCACAATATACACCCATTAGATAACATCAGATTTTATTATCTTCATAGACTGTAATGGGTGGCTTCGGACTCAAAATGTTTTTACCTAGCTGTTGACTGTTGACCAAGATCAATTTGAAATGACAGATATTCTGTAGGCAAGGCAAGTTTATTGATATAGCATCCTTCAAACACAAAGGGCATTCAGAGTGCCTTGGCATTATATTTTAAAGACAATAAAACATCATTTGAAAGACAAAAATAAAATTGTGAGCTAGAATTTATGCCATAATAGATAAGGATTCTTTTTAGGCCTACTTTTCAGATTAGCATAATGATTCTCAGTGTATACCCACATGATGTCTCAAAAATGAATAATATATTTCAATTATAGGAGTACATTTTATTGTATTTGTATTAACTGTAATTTGCTGTCTCAATTTTACAGTTGAACATATCTTTCAACGGCTGCCAGTTCTCATTATATATATCAACAGATGATTATATGATCGACATAAAGTTGTGGTACCGGGAAACTACCGACGGGTGTCACTGTAATTCCGCACACAGTTCCCCTCATACAACGTAGCCTACTTATACTAACAATCTATGTTGGTCTGTGTTGTTCTTAGCTAAAACAAATGCACACATTAAAATAAACATTGATCATTTCAGTATTGCATTGAAACATGTAAAACGTGAATCTAGGCGTGTTTTACAAATATACTTTACCTGAGTTATAAACTATAAACTCACGTTAACAAAGTATCAAATGCAAACATATCACTTGGTTTACGGCCGGGTAGATCTATAACAATATGTATAACACATTTGACAAGGTGTCTTTCTCACTAAACCTACCGATCGGCAATGAAAGCTGATCCTAGGCTACATCACAGTGGGGAACCGTGCGCTCATCTGGACGGACGGGGTAGAGGCAAGCCTTCTCTAAAACCAGACATCGACGGCGCGCTGCGCTTATCCACGTGAGCAGATGATTTCAGAAGACTTGGCATTGGAAATACTTTTGCAAGATGCTTTTTCTTAAATGGATTTACTTAGGTCTTGGCCTAATGTCTTCGTATCACGTGTGTATGTCTGTTGGTGAAATATACACCTCGCTGTTGAACGTCAAAGAGTCAATCATTATTGAACGGAAACTGATACATTCTCTAAGAGCCTACATTGACCACGAATTAGAAAGACTTGAGGACATCAAACGGTGAGTGATACTGATCAGGTATCAATGGATAAAGGCAACTCCGTGCCTTTATTTTCAGTTAGTTTTCAGACTGATTCATTTCTCTCTCTCTCTCTCTCTCTCTCTCTCTCTCTCTCTCTCTCTCTCCCTCCCCTCCCTCTCTCTGTCTCTTCAAAGGACCTTATTGACATGGATAACGTACATTTACATTGTATTGCATCAAAAAGCAATGGATCGTTTGAAGACTTATTTGTGTTGTAAATCTAGATTAATTTATAAGGTATGATATAAGGATGAAAATATAATGAATCATAGCATTTTTTATGAATGTCTTTACTGACTGCACATTTTGTAATAAGCACTACATTTACATTTAGAGCATTTGGCAGACGCTTTTATCCAAAGCGACTTACAAAAAAGTAACATTTGTCGAAAGCACTAATTGTAGTCCTAAACAATACGATACTTAGGTTCTGGTTTAAATCCCAGGTCATGTCCTAAGTTCTTCCCATGTTGGTGTCAATTTCCTGCCTCTTCTCTGGTTTCCTGCCAATCATGAGGTCACTATCCTAAATTTCCTCTTGAGAGAGAGTGTGAGATGTGTGCTTGTGTGTGATCCTGCAAGGGCATGGTGCCCTGGTAATAGTGTCTCCCTGCTTTACAGTGATGCCAGCTGGGATAGACTCCATTTTGTAAAGAAACAGTTTTGTAAAGAAACAATTTGTTCCTACATCCTACAACAGTTCCTACATTCACTGTCATTGTTTCACAAACAGCTACTTTCTTTGTTAACAGATTCCATGCTAAGGTGTCTGACCTGCACAATGGTGTTTACAATGGACCCGCTACAGCCATGGCTAACCCCCTTATCGCATTCACTCTGATCAAGCGCTTACAGTCTGAGTGGTTGAACTTGGTCTACAGCAATGAAGCCTCAGAGAACACACAAGGTTGGTTCAATCCCCACACAGAGTCACTGTTAAGCTCAGACCACATAGGAATCGCATTGAAAGCTTTTCCTGACTGACACACATTACTTACAGGATATGTAATTTGCCACTACCATGTCTGCTATCATCCTACAAGACCAATCTTCCTTTCATTTTTCTTACACTTTAGTTAGTTTAGTAGTTACAATGACCTTAGAATACCAGTATACAGAAAACATCTGGTGCT
>OMKP01077709.1:0-12257 GCA_900302375.1 Bathygadus melanobranchus
CACACACTCACGCTGCATGCGGGGTCCTGCATGGTCTGACACCAGACGACTGCCTCTTGGGTGCAGGGTCGCATGGTCTCTGTCCTGCCGTGGTAGAACCTGCGAGTCATCGCTGTCTCGTAACAACTTCCTGGTCTGAAACAAGGGGAGAGAAGACTTCCATTATTCCACCGTGTCCAGTAGATTGAATAATGTATGATGATAGATGAGGATGGAAGAAGGGCATGTTTTAGGCTCTAGTACCTTCCATGCTTTCTGTAGTAGGCCAACTGCATTGCCAGCTGAACAAACGTATCAGGATGCAGTTTCCTCTGTTTTATGGCTGCTTTTCCAAAGGAGGAGAACGCATAGCACACAAGCTGCAGGTTTTGTGTCTGGGAAATCAAACAGGTGATATTTAGTACGTGAAAATAACGTAATTCAGATGGGTGACAATAACAACTAGTGTTTGCAGCTGGCTCACCGTTTCCAGGTAGTGTTGTTTTGCAAGGCTGATGTCACGTTGGACTTTGTCATCTACTGTGAAAACTAGTTCTTCAGGGAAAGGCATGGCTCTCACGGTATCTGAACCCTGGTTAAAAAAAGACAACTTTAAGTACAGGGGACAGGATAGCGTGGTGGCTCGGGCATTCGATCCCCAATGTCCGCAACCTTCCTGTAGGCCTCTTTGAACAAGATGCCTAACCCCCACCTGCGCCTTAATGCCCTGTATTTTAACTAACTGTACGTCGCTTTAGATAAAAGCTTTCTGTGGAGTGGTTGGTGGCTGGTTTCAGCACCCTCACTTGGCCCAAGTTAGAGTCTGGGTGGGGCTGCACACCTGTGATGCATTGACTAATCAATGCACACAGATTAAACCAGCCATTACCACACGCACTCAGAGAGAGAGAGTGCTAGCATGTACCACCTTCTATGTCTGTCATTACTATAAACTCAGCAATAAACTGGATCATTCAAAATCCACCTGTGTCCTGTGTTGGAAAAGCCACCTACACCTTCTTTTAAAAACAACCACTGAAACAAACAATGCCTCAGTAGGACTAAAGGATTAAATGTGATGCTTACCGTCCATTTCCCATCTGTAGCTTCAAGTCTCTGGTCTATGTAGTAACACAGAGACACCAGAATCATTGCATCATAGGGTGAGTGCTGGAACAGACAGTGCACAGTTTACATTGAAGTTAAGACAGTAAAAAGGTTGTCTCCTGTAGAAATACAGGAGGAGGATCGGAGATGGGAATAACTTACATCACAGTTGGATCCAAATGTTCCATCTGCATATGAAATGGAGTTGTATGATTTGTCTCCCCAGCGAATGGTGGGGTCACCTACTAGAGATCCCAAAGTCAGCTGAGATGTAGGCAAGGAAAAAAAAGGCCAAAGTGTCAAACAGTTTACTTTGGAATACGATCGGTCAATATCACAATACACTGGAAGCGTAATAGTGGTTTGAAGTACGTACCGGCGTGTAGTTTTCTGGAGTGGCATATGGTTTAGCATCATCCAGAGAGACAACAAACAGACTGCTCTGGATGCTCTCCAGGATGCTCTTGTTGGCTGGGTCAATGCTGATCAGATGCTCTCTGGCCTGGGGAGGTGGACAGACAGGAGCTGATGACTCACTATGGTGACACGTTCGTGGCTAGACAGTTGAGTGTAATAAGCACCTCCATGACGTTACAGTAAACAGCCTCACCTTGGCCCAAGTCGTTCTCTCCTCTGAGGTGAGGGCAGCGACCCCGTCTCCTTGTGGCTCTCCTTCACAGCACTCTGTCACATACTTCAGCTGCCTAGAAGCATGAGATCAATATCAGGGAATTAAGGCTGCCAAATTAACATTTGATCTTCAAATATTCTTAGAATAGGACAAAAAAAATTGACATTTGAATTGGTACGAATTCCATTTATTCAGGCCCGTTTTGTGTGTACGCAACGGTTATAAATGAGATCCCTGGTGATTATTGCGAAATAAACCCAGACAAGGTGATGCAGGACCCCAGTGTGACCGGCCTTCTTGCTTCCCCCTGTGGACGTAGCGCGTACAGGAGTACAGGAGACCTTTTACATTGTTTGTTACATTGGTGTTTTGTGTTAATGCAAATTCATGTATTTTTTGGACCCATTAGCGCAGGTTTATATCGCATGGGACAAAGGATTACTGCCCGGCTCAAGCATGCGATGCCTTACGATTGGGAAAGCCTCTCATTCACTTTGTATTGGACGTAATATCAAAGACATCGCGTCTGGTCGTGCAGGACCGTGGGTTCATTCCTGCTGTGCGTCGCAAGATCGGGCGTCGTGTTCTCGAACACACACAAAATCACCCACAGCTTAAAGCATTCTATCTTTTTGGACTCTACTGCAAATCTATTGATTGGCACATTACGTCATGTGGTGCACCAGGCCAAGGTTTAAATCATTTAAACTTCGTCCCCTCCACAAGGTCAGGCGTAAGCATGAGCATATTGGTAAATGCTTGACCTGTGTGGGTCCCTGGATTGTTTCAGTCCGTTGTTTTGTGTAAATGCTTAAAAAAACAAAAACTGTGCGAGATACTTACTGTTCATATTACTAGTAAGTAGTAAGTAATGTCAAATTTAACCGGCAGTTTTCCACATTGTGATTTGAGCATAATTTTTATGCTAAATGCTGTACCTGTGAGGGTTTCTGTACAATACTTGTTTACATTTACATTTACATTTAGAGCATTTGACGCTTTTATCCAAAGCGACTTACAAAAAGTAACACATTTGTCGAAAGAGGGAGACAACAATATATCGCTGATGGTACAGTACAATTAGAACAGAACAAGTTACAAGCATTCCTGATTGCCAGGTCAATAGAACAAGTTTACAAGCTTACAATTGCTAGGTTGATTCCTTACTGTACAACAGCAGGTAACTAGGATAAGGTGCTACACAAGCTTTAATTTCAAGTGCCGGGACATACAGGATACCACTAAGTGCCAGGACATACAAACATGGAAGTGCTAAGGATCCAGGAGGGGATGGGATTCAAGCTTTGATCGGGTGGGTAGGAGGTGAAGCTATTCAGAGTCCAGGTGAACTCTGAATAGGTGGGTCTTGAGTCTCCTGCGGAAGCTGGTCAGTGATTCTGCTGTCCTAACCTCTGTCGGGAGGTCGTTCCACCACTGTGGTGCAAGGACAGAGAACAGTTGTGATTTGGTGGACGTCGTTTGTTGATTTTTAGTGATGGTGGTACCAGGCGACCAGCTGTGTCGTTGAGTGGAGTGTTCAAGCTGTTGACCAGTGTTTGGAAGTAGGTGGAGGCAGTTCCACTGACAGCCTTGTAGGCCAGCACCAAAGTCTTGAACTTGATACGAGCAATTACAGGGAGCCAGTGGAGGTCGCGGAAGAGAGGGGTCACGTGGGAGAACTTCAGTAGGTTGAAAACAAGGCGTGCTGCAGCATTCTGGATATGCTGCAAATGTCCAGGCGTCCAGCCAGGAGCGAGTTACAGTAGTCAAGGCAGGTGATGACAAGCGCTTGGACCAAGATCTGCGGTGCTTCTCATGTGAGGAGGGGCCGGATCCTGCGGATGTTGTGAGCAATTCTACAAGACCTGGCCACTGCAGTGATGTTGGGGTTGCAGCACAGTTGATCATCCAGCACCACGCTGAGGTTTCTCACGGTCGGTGAAGGAGATACTGTAACGTTCTTGATGGTGACAAGTAAGTCCATGTGGGGGCAGTCTTTCCCCGGTATGAGGAGCAGCTCAGTCTTGTCGAGGTTGAGCTTCAAGTGATTGTTGTCCATTTGCTAATGTTTGCCAGACATTGCGAAATGCGTGTTGCGACTTGGGTGTCGGAGGGGGGAAAAGAAAGGAATAGTTGGGTGTCGTCCGCATAGCAGTGGTAGGAGAAGCCGTGGGTTGTGATTACAGAGCCTAGAGATCTAGTGTATAGGGAGAACAGAAGAAGTCCCAGGACTGAGCCTTGGGGGACTCCGGTGTCAAGAGAGCAGGGTCTGGACATGGAGCCGTTCCATGTGACCTGATATGTGTGGTCCGTCAGGTATGAAGTAAACCAGGATACCTTTGGAGAGATGAGGAGTCCTGACCCCCCTCCTCTCCCTGAGGGTCTTGGAGTGTGTGAGAAAGATTAGGCAGTTGAGAAGGCAGCTGGGGTAGCTGTGTTTTCTGGGAGGATCCAGGTCTCTGTAAGGGCCAGGAAGAGGAGATTTTGGAAGGAGACGTAGACCAGGATGGTGTTGGCTTTCTTGACAGCCGATTAGAAGTTCCAGAGCCCCCCCCCCATCACATCAAGGTCTGTGTGGGTAGAGATCGTTGGATAGAGCAGATTGGAAGGGTTCCGGCATCGAGTATAGGGCTCTCTGCGGCAACTGTGCCAGTAAGACGTCCTAACTGAGATAGAGCTCATGGCGCATGGCTACGATGGGTAGAAGGAGATGTAGCTTCTTGACTCCCTTGATTGACTCCCGCAGAATGACTCCCTGGTCTTTGTTCTACGGTTTTCGTTCGAAGGGCCTGACGCTGTACTAACTATCTCTATACAAATGCTAACAGGTGCAGCTCATGCAGGGCTAAGCTCCTCCCCTACAATCAAGGCTATTGGCCACACCTGGGGTAGCTGAAACTAGGTTAATCACCCACTCAACACAACAATAGGTGGCAGTTGAGGCCACAACTAGGTAATTTCCCAAAATAAATTTTTAAATGTAAAGTTAAATTTAAAGTAGCTAAGTCAACTATAGCTAGAGTTAGATTCAAGTTTAGCTTGAATTAGTTCCAGCAACTTCTACAATAATAGCTTAGCAGAAAAAAACTCTAATTAAACTTCTCTACTCACCAATATCAATGACAGACAGCTTAGACTGAAGCAACTCAACAACAACAGCAACAACAGACAGTTAAATTCAACAAGTTAGCTTGCAAGTAGCTCTGCCAACTCTGCTTCAACAAGGATAAGTAAAGGATTAGTAAACACAGCTCTAATTCAGATTATAGACTCACCAACAGCAGGATAGTATTTAGTCTCCTATTCCAAAACAAATGTTACTTGTTGTTAACTGTTTTGTGTTGTTAATTGATTTCCAATAATACATATACACACATTTGCATGAACCAAGCATATTTTGTCCACTCCCATGTTGATAAGAGTTTAAAACTTGGAAAATGTCTGGCCAGGTTTGACAACCTCCCCTCCCTTGTCCCGAGCGAGCATGAGTCATTTGTCTTTTGGTACGTATCATGCGTATGGGTGTGCGTACGTGGGTGTGTGTACGTGTGTGTGTGAGCATGCACACGTAATACCTGAGCAGCTCTGGAGGAGTGAGAATCTTTCCATCACAAAGAGTATCAAAGGTAAAGATTCGTCCTCGACACATCACCACAACGTGGGAGGGACAGGGACCCTCGCTCTCTGTAAAAATGATCACAACATAAACATCATCAGTTATTGCATTGCTTCATCTGTATGCAAATGAAGGCGAGAGATAGGGACGAATTCATGTGTGATGGAGTGGTGTGAGGAAAATACTGTACCCGTTTTAAAGTAGTTGAGGATGGTATCCTTGCTAACTCCAGGTACTTTACAGGTGCAGAACAGCATGCGGTACTGGTCCATATCAAGCCCTACCCTGCCAGCCTTATGAGGAGCCAGTCTCTCCCTAACGAGCAAACATGAATACATCCATCCAATTTAGCACCTTCCCTACCAGGCCCAGAATAAAACACCCCCTTTTATTTGTGATATTGGTGATTTGTGATGATAATATATAAATATTAATATATAGATGTTGTTACGTGCGAATCAGATCCCAGTATTGTAGCGTGTACCACAGGCCAACACTGGTCCTCTGTAACTGAGTGCCTTCAGCGGGGGGCCAGCAGTGCTCCAAGTAGGGGGCCGGCCCTCCAAAGTTGACGTTCAGCTGAGAGGGCATACGGAGCTCCAGGTAGGCCGTGTCCAGCCACCACTCCTCCAGCTGAGGAAATGGGGAACACAAAGCTAAGCTAATGCTAAGAACACACATCTAAGGTCATATTCTAACATTCAAACTGTGAAGGAAACGAATACCACCAACACTCCTCCTACGCTATGACAGTTCTCTGCTAATATACAGTTGCTTATTAGAAAGTGGCAATCTTGAACATCATCTGTTTCTAAGTAGATTTATTAGAATCTTACATTGATGTGTTTTCATACTATTGAGCCTAGACTTTTCTATGACACCAAAAACTACCGAGTATTGCGGTGCTTGATGTATTTTATCTGCCAATAATCTCATACAGAGTCAGGCACACAATCAACTAGAAACAGATATTCTCACAGCGCATTTCACTCTTTATAGATTGCTATGGCATTTCTGACAAATTACACTCAAATTCTAGCTCTTACAGCTTACCTACACCACCTTTAATATGAGACGTGGAAAATGATCATGTTATACTGTACATTAATTTGGCATAAAAAGCAGTATGAAACTAAACACAAATCAGACATCACATGAAGTAACAGAAGTGGTGACAGGTGTACGAGTACTCACCCAGTTCCTCTTGGTTCTAGCTCTGTGGAGTAATTTCTGGTGCAGGACTTGACCAACACCCTCTTTGAAGTTCCTGACATTTTCCACTGTCGCCTCGTATTCCTGCTCTGTTGCAAATGGACGCACTGAAGAGAAAACAAACACTTCAAAATGAGTTATATAATTAGTTAGTTAGTACACCCTGGTGTCTTAGGGCCTTGTTTTATGGCCAATGTTATAACCCACCACTGTCCACCACTACATAACAACTTAACCTAACAACTATTTACATAACATTGTGAACTTTAATTTGCAATCATAGAATCTGTTAATTGTTAATCAATTATGTTGACTCATTGGGTGACACAGAAAACAGACTAATATTGTTCTACCTGCATCTAGGTACTTGGCCAGGCTTCCCTGGAGCGACGGGACTGGGAGTGGAGGAAGGCTGTTCTGGTACTGAAAGGTCCGCTCTTGCAAAGAATCTGACAGTTGATTTGCCATAATGTGTCGTCTTTAAGTGAAAAAGAAAAACAATTCATTGATTCTAACGATAAATTCATTATTATACGTTTATAGGTTTATGCATTATTATACGTTATGATACTATATATACTATTATTATATCTTAATAATAGGAACGGCAGGACCCTGACTGATTAGTTTAAAACGACTCATGGTAGTCATCGAGCAGTAAACGCTAGTGTTTAAAAAAGTAAATGATTTGTAAAGTCAAAGTGAATGGTTGGTGTTAATAAGACAAGTAATAGCCACGGATATCAACAGCTCCCTAACAGATCAGTCTATGGAGCTAAATCAGGGCCAAAAGTTTTGTAAATGAAAAACAAAAATTTTAAACTGAAAGTTCTAGTTTTGGATAAAAGCGTCTGCCAAATGCTCTAAATGTAAACGTAAACGTAATGATTCCACGCCCCTTTTAGTTGATGCCACGCCCCCCACGCCAGATCAGGGCCAAAAGTCTGAAACTTGAAAAAAATATCTGAAACCCGAAAAATGAGACTTGCAACTCAAAAAAATAAGATCTGAATCTGAAAACATGAAAACATAAAAGTGAAACATGAAAATAAATAATTTATTCAAAATAATTCCAGAATTGAATCAAAAGGATGTTTAAATTGAAAAAACGTGTACTACACTTATTTACTTATTTATTAAGTTCAACATCAAAACTTGAACTTTCAGTTTCAAATTTTTGTTTTTCAATTACAAAACTTTTGGCCCTGATTTAGCTCATTTGATTTAGTCCTGATTTGCGGGTACCCTAACGGGTACGGCTATCTGCTGCAGAGCGCGTCAAATTCGAACTGGCTGTTGAGGTGAAGGTGAAGATCTCTAGCGGAGAATACAGCATTGCCAACAGCTCTTCTTCAAGAGCGAAATCCAACGTTTAGGAGGCTTTTGGTGTCATCCTACTTATGTGTACATTTATTAGTCTACATGAATATTATTCAATGGAATGGACGGCTTCATTTAGGCAAAATTGTATTTCATGGATTAGGCTACCTTTGTTTTAAAATATATTATATTAATTTCACACGTATGAAATGGTCCAAAATGATCACTTTAAACGTAGGCTTACTTGATTAAGCCTAACAGAATGATTTAAACAACAGCTTGAAATTATTCCATCTTGCGCGTTTTGAGTCAAATACGCGGTTGATCACTGTATCGTGATTACTATTAATCGGGTCGGGCCACGGATCTTGTGCCGACGGGTCGGGTCGGGTCGGGTTGCAGAACTAATTGGCCATATGTGCGGGTGGCGGGACGGGTTCGGTATTGCCCGTCTAGTACTAGTACAGTATTAAAAACGGCCGTTTCTGTTATTGTTTCAGATATAACGGCGTTCCCATGGTCTACAAATAAGGGAATGTAGCTCACAAAACAATTCCAATTACATTATGGCCGACGATAAGTCCATTAAAAACTCACCTGTTATTCTATTTTGGACATTTGTGTTCAAGCCGACGACCGTATGCACCTCCTGCGCTGCACTCTTGTGTAGCACAGGCTATGTAAACATCCACAGCCTTGTCACCTTTGCTCCAGTGGAGGGGTTTGCCAACCCGGAAATCACCACTGCGCATGACAGTGGTGTCCATGCTGGGTATTAAAACTCACGTACAGAGTATTACCTCACTTACAGAGTAGCCTACTGTTCTTGTGAGTATATGAGGGTTTCGTCGGCAGATTCAAGCGTAGGTTTGCATATGGACGGTAGGACCCTACCAATATTTTGGTAGGACAGAAATAAGCAATACGGTTACACGATCTCTATACTTGGTCTATACATGGGGCTTGTCACTAAAACGAACAAATATGGATGTGCAACAACAGTAAAGTTATATATTATAAGTTATATATATTCTAATATTAAAACCTGAGGCTTGTTTTACTATTGTTGGAGGGGAGGGGACGAAATGTATGAGTGGACTAATCATTCAATAACATTTCACAGTAGCAGTGATAGCTGACCCATTGATAGCTATGGCCAGCTTTATTCAATCGATAGCCTACTAGGGAGGATAGGCCTACTGGTACGATTTAGATCTTGGGTCTCAGCTAAATGTTAAGTTCAAATATTGAATTAGGCCAAGTTCAAATATTTAACTACATTGTAATAATGTAGCTCAAATATTGAACTACTCCTAAAATGTATGTATTACTAAATGTATAGCTCAAACGATCTTTCCCCATCAAGGCATACAGATGGTTTACAACCCAAGAACAAATTATGATCTCTTCTCTTCTGATATTTCCTCTGCACTAGTTCCCAAGACCTCAGCTGCAAAATAAGATTCCACCCAAAGACAGCTGTGGACAAGGGGAAGTGAGTGGAGCAAACTGTGAGCTATACACAAACAGACACACTGGTCAAATAATACTAGTGGACACTTATGTGGATACATATGCATTTTAATTTGAAGACTGGATGAACACACAGTCTCTGAATTAGACCTTTATAATCATTTACATCTTTAAATGAGACAATATTATTCCTATACCAGACTCTTAGCAAGTACGTAATAAAATATAATTATCCATCATTTTAATTAGTTATTTTGCGCTTAACAGCATTCACCCCATCCCAAGAAGAGTAGTGAGCGGTTCTGTGGTAAAGTGGTTAGAGCTGAGAAGTGGTCACTAGCTGGAGAACATCATGCAGAGAGGTACACAGGTTCTGGAAGAGTGACTCAGCATCCGTCTGTGGGTCAGATTTCCAAGCAGTGATGGACATCACTATCCTGACGGTAGAACAGAGGAGATATATTTATGTGACGATGCTTAAAATGGCAGACAGGTAACACACTATTGTGCCCAGCGGTTAAAGCAGTAACCTTGTTCTCTTCTATCTCTTAAAGCATGTCTGTGAAACACAAGAAATGACAAAACGAGAAAGATCTATATTTTCCATCATTTGCACAGCAAATACTACTCAGGGCTACTAATCAAAATAACTACCTACCTGTCATCTCTGATTTGATAGAAGAATCCATATCCATGCTGTACCATTGGCGCACAAACACCTACAACTGTAGTGTACCCAGCCAGACTGGACGATAACACAAAGTTACCACTGCCACCACTGTGGAGACAGAGACACTTACACACATACTGACATTTCGACAAATGTGTTACTTTTTTGTAAGTCGCTTTGGATAAAAGCATCTGCCAAATGCTCTAAATGTAAATGTGAATGTACTGTCCCTCTCACATACGGTACAGTTCCTCACAGCTGACTATAAGCGAGGCACCAGGCATACACACTGAATTCCCAATTGCCTTCACAGAAAAGGGCAGTGATGAGATTCAACTCCATGCAGGGGACAATGTATGCGTTGTTGCTCTGAATGCTGTATGTATATTTGTAGATATACATGGGTTTGAGTTCATACAGGCCTAGACTTAAAAAGGGTAGAGGTACATCCGCTTGTTAAGTTTAGCAGCTTTAAGTTTAGCAGGTGAAAAAGTAACTGTTAGTCCCTTTTCCCCCAGTCCCTAATCAACACTAACACAAACATAAGCACAAAGTTGTCATCTCCTGACAACTGAAAAGGGAGCATAGGGATGCAATTGGTGGTATCTTTTTTATACATAACTTCTGCGGGAAACCACTGCATTGCACGCATGCACATGTACTATACTAAATCATAAAATGGAAACACGCTAAGTCGAAATATTGCGCTCGTGTTCGTTCAGTGTCCTCAACCTGGCAACACAAGTGAGCTTCGAGTCTGGGGAGGAAGGGGCAGGCGGAGACAACTCTCCAATATTGTGAATGTGGACGACTGCAGTACCCATTTTAAACGCTCGGTGTCATTGTAGTGCCTTTAAAATTGAATGTAATTAATATACCATATTACAAATGGGATTCTCATTTCATATCACAAAGTGCAACAATTAATTGCGTAATACACATATTACGTTTTTCTCCATTTATCAAAGTTAATTATTCAAATTAGTTGCAATTCATTCATTAATTGCATTGCATTTTCTAAAAGGACTGCTGTGACATACGAGGGGCGGCACTAGCTCAGGAGGTAGAGATGGTTGTCTGGCAAGCGGAAGGTTGCTGGTTCGTTTCCCGTTTCGCTCCACCTAGCTAAATGTTGAGGTGTCCCTGAGCAAGACACCTAACCCCAACTGCTCCCGATGAGCTGGCTGTTGCCTTGCATGGTTGACACCGCTGTCGGTGTATGAATGGGTGAATATGAGGCAATGTAAAGCGCTTTGGATAAGCGCTATATAAATAATCCATTTACCATTTACATACACACAATTACATAGTATTAGCAGGTTTTGACGTTTTAACCACACCTCTTGGCATAAAGTGGATCCATGAAGAGATGTGGAGTAGGAAGTCCCTCCTCCTTAGCGATCAGATACAGGCCCAGGAGATGCCTGTCAAAACCTGCCAGCAAGTATTACATCATTATTATTATAAACTAAGTATTGTGATAAATGCTATAAACCACTTCTCTCGCAACACAAATTATTCACTGCATAAAGGTCACCATGAAAATGTACACAAAAAGATTTCTTGGCAATTATTGCCATTTTCTCCCACAAAAATGTGAGGAAATCCTTATAGAAATAAAGATCATCTCACAGAAAGAAGAAACACACCTTGTCCATCCTGGGCTTCAGCCATCAGTTGGTTGTGCTTGTTGACAGCCGTCAGCAGAGCTTTCCTCTTCATATCCTCCTGACAGAATCAGAAGAAATTAATGTAATACTCCAAAAAATGGTTAATATGGGTTAGGGTTAGTTAGTAATGGTTAGTAAGTTAGTAATGTCTTCATCGTTATCTCACACACTCACGCTGCATGCGGGGTCCTGCATGGTCTGACACCAGACGACTGCCTCTTGGGTGCAGGGTCGCATGGTCTCTGTCCTGCCGTGGTAGAACCTGCGAGTCATCGCTGTCTCGTAACAACTTCCTGGTCTGAAACAAGGGGAGAGAAGACTTCCATTATTCCACCGTGTCCAGTAGATTGAATAATGTATGATGATAGATGAGGATGGAAGAAGGGCATGTTTTAGGCTCTAGTACCTTCCATGCTTTCTGTAGTAGGCCAACTGCATTGCCAGCTGAACAAACGTATCAGGATGCAGTTTCCTCTGTTTTATGGCTGCTTTTCCAAAGGAGGAGAACGCATAGCACACAAGCTGCAGGTTTTGTGTCTGGGAAATCAAACAGGTGATATTTAGTATGTGAAAATAACG
>OMKP01077712.1:0-12595 GCA_900302375.1 Bathygadus melanobranchus
GGGGGGGGGGATTTCCGCGCGCAATCAAATTGGTCTCAAATGACACAGCGTGAATGCAGTCTGGCAAAGCCCACTATTAATTCCACCCGATTAAGATTCCGCCTACAATGCTCGGTCAAGTGTGCAAACGAACCAGAGGCTTTAGCGAGCCCGCGAAAGCCTTTTCTCTGTGTCACTTTCTCCTGAAGCATGAGCCCGTGAGGGGCTGGATATCGGGTAGCGGTCGTCTCCTCGTGCCCCTGTACTTGGACTTTGAAACGTTCCCCTGACATGAGCCGTGATGCCCTGTGTTCAATGATAGAACAATCCATAGGTCACATCTGAGATGATCCTTCTCAATTCAATGTATCCAAAAGCGATGTTTTAATGGCTTTCCCCATTTGTTATATGGATTCATAATGAAACACGATGAATACAATTACTTACATTCCCTCGTTAAGATGACCTATTGGCCTTAGGTCTTTGACAAAAACAAAGTGTGGCAAATAATTGCTCTCTGCAATATGAAAGAAATTCTAATATAATTTTGAACTGACTGAACTTTTGAAATTCCCGCAAGGTGGCACATTCAAATCTAAAATGGATATTGTACACGGCACGCAAGAGTGTTTTAAAAACCACAAAGGGTATAATGTTGAAGGTGCTTTTAAACTAGTCTGGCTATTACGTTAGACGAGAGGAGAGGCTGGCTCTGCTACGTAGCAGCCAGCACCGCCACCTCTATGAGAGGCCAACGTGTTGGCCGACAGGGGGTGAGCCTACCTCGGGCAAATATTATTACTGACCGCGGCGTCTCGGTACCGGATGTTTCCATGCTGGTACGTTGGTAGATGCTGGAGCTTGGGCACCGCATGAATTATAGATGACTTTGGCGACAAGCTCCATCTCCGCTAGTTCGAGCCGGGGAACAGCAGCTCTCTCGGGGCTAAGTGGAGGTTCAGACCTGGCTAATGTCATGTGACAGGTGAGTGTTTTAGAAAAAGAAATCCTTTGAAGCTTTGGCAAACCTTTCGCTGTATGCATTATGGATGTACTGTGCATCCAAATATAGTGTACACGTCCAACACACAATGGGAATGTATCTACGACACCCACCTCCCCCCCAAAAAACAATGCTGAGCTTTATGTAACATTAATGCCTCCAATCCGAAGTGGACACATTGGTTAGTAACTGAGAACAGTAGCATGCAATACACTCTTAACTACACAAGAGCGTGGCAGTAGGGGGGCGGCAGTAGCTCAGGAGGTAGAGTGGTTGTCTGGTAACCCGAAGGTTGCCGGTTCGATCCCCGGCTCCCCTTCCTAGCTAAAGTGTCCGGGTGTCCCTGAGCAAGACACCTAACCCTAACTGCTCCTGATGAGCTCGCTGTTTCCTTGAAACCACTGTCAATGTATGAATGTGTGTATGAATATTGTAAAGCGCTTTGGACAAAAGGGCTATAGAAATGCTATACATTTACATAGTTCTAATGACAGCATTGCAATATAAAACACAACGTTCTGTATTTTTCATATGAGCTAATACACCTCATGGATTGAATGTGTGTTAGATGAACTACATTTCAATCTTGTGACAAAGTATTTTGAAATGTAGCACATTGAAATGTTAATCTTGTTTTTCCTGTAATTTGACAGCTATCACAAGAAGCGCCTGGGAACAGTGTTATTAAACAATCCTCATTGAAATGGTTACTGATGAGAAAGTGTGTTACGAATGTCTCCAGTGACCCTGTATCACACAATGTCCAGCCTATCATCTTGCTGCTAAGAAAGCCTCAGTACTCCCAGCACTGTCACTTCGGAAAATAAATACTTCAATTCGGGTTTCAACCATGACAGGCATCTTGGTTTCTGTTTTTTTTACAACGATCAAATCGTCGAATGTTTTCCATAACACTGAAACCTGCTTTGAACTGCCACATATTTACCTCAACCAGAACCAGAACACTGATTCTTCCGTAGCTGTCAATGAAATACTAGACGTATTGTAGCTTTCACCTCAAGAAATACTAGAAATATGTAATATCAGACTCCTTCATCCCTGTTCAAAGGCGCAATCTGTAATAGCTAACGATGTCCCCGTGTCACAGCCCTGTACTGAATCCAAACTGGGGATGTAAAAATGAACAGCTGTCAGATTGGCTGTGCATATGGTTTGACAACACGTGTTAACTCACTCCACACAAAGTATGTTGTACGGGCGTACATCTTTACATCTGGGCCTCTTAAACGTCTCTTTTTCTCTCTACATGGACGGCGAACCCGGGGTCACGGATGCAAACGATGACTGCAGACCGGACACTACTGGTGCAATGTTGAGACAAACGCACAATATGTCTGAGGATACGCCATCACCCAAAAATAGCACGGAGTGACGGGGTTTAGTTTGAACGCAGTAATGCCGAATGTAAAACGATCAAAGAGACGAGGTAAAGCGCTAGGACGTCGTCCATTTTGCATTGCCCGCGAGCGAGATTCGACGTGATGGTCGGGTCTCTCTCTTCCTGGCAGTCTTTCCTTCTTCCTGACGTTGTTTCTTCATTAAAGTCTCCACTCACGGTTGCTTTGTAAAGAAACCGCTTTGACAGGAGACCATACGGACCACACAGAAAACACTGAAGTAGGAAGGTGAAAGGTTTTGGCTCAATATATATATATATATATATACTTTACTGCCCTGTCTAAGTGTGGCAGTCTCAATAGCAGAGCCTTTCATATGTAAATCTCACTTGCGCTGAGTGTTGGTGACAGGCATATCAAAATGATTTGTTTACTCCTGAATGTATTTATGCACAAAGAGGTTTCAATGAAATGAATAACGTCAACCCTGTAACTAAGGAGCAGCCTGTGCCTGAGCACAGTAGGCCTATTATGCAGAAATATCGGCTATGTGCTGAATGGGAATTGATAATTGCCATTCAAAAGTGAATCCCATTCTGAGTTTCCGCCATTAAAAATTAGTATAGTAAATTATTACAAAAGTAGGCCTGTTTTAATATTGTATAAGCCGTGAGCTATTTAACACAAACAAACATAGGATAATACTTTGGAATAATGAATTGGGACGCTCAATCGTTTGTTTGTTTTGGTAAAAAGGAATAATCTAAATAATCTAAACTAATATAAAGAGTAAATGGGCCTACATACTTTGAGGGGTTATCCCATCCATATGTACATTTTATGAACAGAAGGAAGGACAAGACCCCCCCCCACCGTGCCGCAGAAGACCCCATAATCCTGTAACTCATACGTTAACGATGAGTGATAGTCTAAGTCACATGTAAAACTGGTGGTGGTTTGAGTCCAGGGCAGGCTGTGATTTGCGTTGATAAATGTGGCGCTTCTGCCGCTGTCCATGGTGCTGGATTTGGCGCTTCGCTCGCTGTCCGTTGGTGCTGGATTTGGCGCTTCGGCCGGTTGGATGGTGAGCCTCGCCACGGTGACAGCAGGTGTCTGCTTTGCAATTGTGTGGAGTGGTTGTGTGTGTCCGTGCGTGTTGTGTGTGTGGGGCGGGGGGGCACAAAAAAATGTTTGCACCGGGGCCAATCACAAGTATGTTACGCTACTGCGCTGAACATATGTCGGTATAATGTAGGCCTGTGCGTTTGCATCACACTTGAATTGTACACAAATTACGCATGATTTCCTCATACCCGTCAATAACGGCAAACATTTGTGTGTGGTGGGGTTGTTGTTCATCATTCATGACATCAACGCACACGCGTACATCACGGGGCCGGCCATCAAGTGGCTCGGATGGGGAATGCAGGTGAAGTTGCATTCCGCGCGCACTCTGGTACCTCGCTCCTCTTCCCTCTCTCTCCCCGCGCGCGCGCCCGCGCAAGTGTACATCTCCCACTCCGCGGGTGCGCGCCCGGCGCGGCTCGCTCCCTCCCGCCGTCTCTGCGAGCGGAGTCTGGTTCAACCTGACAGTGCGCTATAGGTCCGCCTTTCCAAAGAAAGCGTGGCTCCCTAGTTTTCTGTTTGTGTTCCGGGCGGCTCTCGTTGTCTTTTGTCGACAGCGATACACAGAGCAGGTACACCTCACATCTGTCAATGTCGTCATTGTGTTCTGAGTTGTCTCTTTTTTTTTTCTTCTTCTTGTTCTTTTTCCGCTCTTCCCAGATGTGTCAACACTTTTTTTTCAGCAGGGGGGAGACCTCGTCTCTGATGGAATTTGTGTGGCCACTCGGTCTTCTCTCTGTTTCAGTTCAGCCCGGGGGCCCTGTATTTGGAATAAGAAAGCATTGCTGTTTTCCGACTAGAGAGACGAAAGAAAGGACTCCTCTGACATTTCCTGGGGATTTTTATTCGGACGCCTCGGTGAGTGGGACTGCCGCGCAGACACTTCTGACTAACAACACAACGCACAATCGCAATGTCATCTGTGTGCATCTCCGTATTGCTGTGCGGTGGTGAGAGTTGTAGAACGCATCTAACTAAACAATTCTTCTAATTTAATTGCAGTTACCGAGGCTTTGCAGTCAACTGCCTGGGCATATAGTAAGTAGCCTTTAGGCATTTTATTACTGAAGCATTCGGGGGACAGCTGTGAGACCACACACACTGTTATTAAAGTGGACGACCGTCGTGGCCGTTTCGATGGTTAAGTTGTTGGTCGCGGTCGCGCTACGCATCACCTACGAAGCGGCGCACACGCGTGCATGTGCTCGCCCCCTCTCCAAACGGGGGGCGCGGCATTTGGTTATCTCTTGGTGTCATTCATTAATTAGCTGTGTTCTGAATGCAGTGGGTCGCTTTAATTATACACGTTCCTATTGCATGATCAAATGAGGAGGATTGCTTGACCGCAGTTCATGTGTGCAATGGGCAAGTTGCGGAATTTGCAAGGGGGGGGGGGGCGAAAGTTTGCTTGTGTAGCCTACGTCTGGTCCTGAAACTGAGGCGACGTGTTCCGCGCGTGCACGTGCGCGCGCGTCTTTGCGCGCGTGCGTCTGTGTTCAGTGTGGTTGAGTTAGCCAGTGATGCTGGTGCTTTTGGCTTGGGATGTCACCATGTGTTGTTTGATTGACAGATTGACAGGGCGAGCTGTCCATGCCTATGTATGCATCATGCAACTTAAGTGACTCATATTCATTATGACTATAGGGCTCAACAAGAACATGCAAGTGACAGGTTTGCATGCAATCTGGTTTGCATGCAATCTGGACCTGAAATAATTTTTCCTGTGAGCAATGAGCTTATGAGAAGTTTCTATTGGTGGGGTGGTGGGGGCTAGTGTGCGTGTGTGTGTTTGTGTGTGTGTGTGTGTGTGTGTGTCTGTGTGTGGGGGGAGGGGGGATGTTTCCTCTCGGCGGCGGGTGAGGTGACAGAGAGCTAAGTGAGCATGACCACGGCGAGGAGCTAACAGCATTAGCGTCTTGACATTCCCCCCGAGAGGTACCCGGCAAGCGGCAGCAACGGGGCCTTTTCCCATGCAGGACACAACACTCAACACCGCCATGCACGGAAGCACTTACAATATGAAAAGAAATACATGAAGATAACAGGACAAATAATGCCCCCCACACGCTGTTCAATAATGCACTTTTAACGGTGGTTTAGACATGGTAATTAGAGTGTGTCGGCAACTGCGCTGAGCGGTCATCGCCGCTACATATAGGTAGAGAGGGGGGCTGGTGTGTCACGTGATGTGTTAGCTTTAGTTTGTTTTCGTTTGGCTTTACGCAAGTTACCTCGGGCGTTAGGTGATGCTGAGCTCATGGCGATGACGTTGTTCTTGTCTGTGGCGCTTGTGGTGGCGTTTATGCCTGTGTGTTTCTTTCTATCAGTCGTATGTATCTCTATCTAGTCTCTCTCTCTCTCTCTCGTTCTCTCGTTCTCTCTTTCACTATCTTTCTATATCTCTATCTCCTTAAGACGATCTGTGAGTTTGTCTCCCTGTCCTTTCCAGCTATCCATCTAACCCAGATCCATTTCTTTCTTGAAATTGAAATGTCAACAGTATTATTTAGGGGCATGGGGAGATCATGAATACAATTGCATTTTTGATGGAGCACTCCATCAGACGTTGACCATGCAGGGTATCATATGCATCTATCCACACAAATAGGTCTGAACTAAGCACAGCTCACCTAAACCCAGCTTTGCAACATCGCATACCTCTGCAAACCATGTCCCACTCGTACCAATAGTCTGTGACGTTGCTTTCAGACTCAGATTTTTAATTCACGTATATGATTAGCACACTTTCAACCGCTGCGTCATCAAATCCCCCTGACAGCAACGCACTTAGCGCCAGGTGCGTCCCTCTCGCACGGCAGACACCCCGCTGTCACACAGCCAGTCGGGTGACAGTGTGGTCGCGAGGCACGATTGCCTTTCGCAGAATGGTCGGTACATTCCGTGGCCAGTCCCCAGGATTTGTCCCAGGTAAGGATGTCCACTCCAGTTTAAATAAAGTGCCGCTGTTTCCCGTCGTCTCCGCCGTGAGCGGAACTCTCCGGTCTGTTCGCCGGCTCCGCACCGATCATTGTCGAATGGGATTTGTGCTCGAACTGCTCGAAGAGGGCATCGGTGAGAGGGTGGGAGAGAGCGGCAGGTATTTCTGCGTGTTTGCTTGGAGTTTCGCAAGCTCCGCCGCCAGCCCCCAGCCCTCAGCGGTAGACCCCGGCTCCGGTTGCCACATCCGCAGCAAATCTTCCTCTGCTATTAATTATCCCGCAACACGGACAGCTCGACCGCGACCGTGTCGCAAAGCACCCTCATTAACTCAACCTGTTCCTGTGTCTCCCAGGAGAGAAACGGGCGTAAGTCGTAATTATGGCTTATAAAATTAATCCAGGTGACATAATAGGGCCATCGCGGTGACAAGACGTCACCGCGGTGGCTAATTAACATTTCATTTCAACCGCACACCGTGTCTTTGCTGGTTTTTTTTATTATTCAGGTTTTTTTTTACAACACCGCAATATGGCTGATACTCCCAGCAAGGGCTAGACAGTGAAAGCAGTAGGCTAGCACAGAGAGCAAATAGCTGCAACAGCCGTGTGGTTTTGGGTATGCGGGGCACCTGCTGAGTCAGTGGTTGTGTCTTGGGTTGGGGACAGTTGGAATTAGAATCACGGCGAAAATTGGCAATCCTGTCGGCGGGTTCACACGTCAAAACAGAGATTCAACAACAGAAAAAAACCAAGTTAAAACTAGGCTAATTTGAGGGGCTACGTTTCTAAATAGAATGCGTGTCTCGCTGTGACCTATGAAGAAATAACGTTTAAAACAATACGATGAGTCTGATGCTTGACTCCCGGCGGCTAATTTATAACGAGGACGTGTTGTGGGATAATTAGATGCACCTAACGAGCGCTCTCCAAAAATTCTGATTCATCCCAAAAAAATAAATGGTTCTGCCTGCCAACATGAAAGCAGAGCATAGAAAAAAGGCTTCCCTCTGTCACATTGCCCCTCCGCTCATGGGGTGGACATGTTTTATTTATTCACCCGTACGTCTCTGGGATGCGGAGGGTCGGGGATGCGGGGGGGGGGGGGGGGGGCGGTGCTTCATGTTGTGGCCCCTGCCACGCATACCGGTCGCTTGTTTTCCCGCAGAAAATAGAAAATAGTGTCCAACTCTTCAAGCCGAAAGCGGATAATTACTCGCGCTGACTCAACCCGACCCTTAGTGTGAAATTCCCTTTCCTTTCCCTTTTCTCTTTTTTTGACTTGGTTTTGACTACTGATTTGCGCTAAGCAGTCTTATTGACGCGCGGATGAGGCTGCCGCTGTCTGGGAATGGAATAATTGGTCGGCTGCGCCCGTATCTAATCAACCACGTCGTGTCACGCACGCCGCTACAATATCTAATGAATATTACTCACACACGTTGGATATCACTCGCACCCGAGTGCGCGTACGCTCGCACTGCCTGCGAAGGCGAAGGTGATTTTTTTACGGGCATTCGCTCTTGTTGCTGATTAGCTGTGTGAATTGAAGCGCTGCTCCTCTGCGTTGTCACGTAGGCAACTGGCGCTCTCCTAAATCAAGCGTGTATTAAGCTGTTATTAAGAGTAATAAAGCCGCGTTGTTAAGACGACACGACTATAACAACAATTAGGGCCCGGGTTCTTAAACGATTTGCAGCTGTTGGCTGCTGAATGTGACAGCGGCGCCGTTTCACTTAATACATACGTGCCGCTTGTGTTGTACACTCATTAAAGTATAAGTACATTTCTTTCCATTACCCTTTATGAGCCTCCCGGTTCCTCGGTAGAATCGTCGCGTTAGTTCACAAAAAAGAAAACACCGAACAAAACAGGAGCTGCTTTTCGAACAGGTCACACAACGTCGACCGCCTTGCTGCGTTTGTCTGGGTATTTCTGCTCATGTACGTGTTTTTTTTTCGTGTGTGTGTTGAACTGTTGAACTGTAGCGAGTCTCTTCAATCTACCCACCAGAACATCTTCTCTCGTATGCATGGGCATGCATACGTTCCTGTACATTATGTCTCTCAGTCCGCCACTGGCAATTTAAACTTGCATATCAAATAGTGCATTTGTGATGCAAATTAATGGCCACAATAGCCAGCATAAAGAATCCAATATAATAGTTCAAATTACATTTAAATTATTATTACAATGACATACAATTACGTCAACACAATTTCAATTTGGGAATCGACAAACAACGACTTGAAGGTATATAGCAGATAAGAAAAATCCTAGTAACGTAAATATACAGTACTTTCTTTGTACATACAGGAGATGTGGTGTTTCCTTTAGCCACCAGAGCATAGCATGAGTTGTTTGAGCCAGAGGCCTGCCAAAATATGTCAAAATCAAGCAACGTTGAAACCAAGCGAGGCATCCAACAGCAAAGGCCTGCATCAGGATAGACGGTATTTTGTACACTGCGCCAATGCGATTGTTCTGGCCAACGTTGCTCGTACCTCAGCTCTGTTTATGTGCGTCTTCTACCTGCACCTCTAACCCGGGCTCAGTCAAGCGTGTGTCCACGTGTTCACCTCAATGGAAAACACAAGTGGAGAACGTGCTTCTTTTGCTGCACTTGACTTAATCGTCTGAAGACCTGTGGGTTTAACAGGAGCGCTGTTGCTGTCCAGCGCGGACAGGAGTTCACAGGAGCCGAAAACCAACATAACTCAAAATCAACCGAAGTTTTCCTGGAATGGGATAGCTCTTTTGTGTTCGTAATAATGTGGTTTCCCGTTCGTTTTCGGAGCAGCCACCTTATCTTCTTACGAGTCTGAACGCGGTGAACTGTACAGTGGACCTCCGTGACGTCTTGTGGCGATGCGACGGCGCTCTGGGTCTTCTATTCGAAGCGTTGAGCGGGTTTGTTTTTTCGCCGGAGGATCTGGTTTGTGTCGAGTATCGGCGTTTGTATCGTCCTCCGGGGATGCCGGCCGGAGGAAGAGAGCAAAACACCAGGGCATCTTTCACAGTTTCGACACCGCTGCCCTCACGAGCAAGATGAACAAGAGAAAACAATTAGGTGGACATCTACTAACCTGAAAGGCTGGTCAAATCAAAGCTGTTGCTATAGCAAAAAAAGGAGGACACAAGAACAATAACAAGAGGAAGAGAGGGATGTAGACGTCAGTGCCGCTTGTGTGCATGTTCTGCCTCCGACCTAGCCTTAACTTTTACAATTAGTGTTTGGACTCACCCAGGTGACCAGGTTCATGACCGATAACACACTGATAATTAGGATCGCAAGGCTCAGTAGAAATCCTTCCAGACCACTTGTGATGGGCCTCAAAGGTAAACACACATATATATATATATATTATATGCTAGCTTTCAGAGGTCAGCTGTCATCAAGTGGGCTATGCTAGGCTCGGGCTACAGTCCTTTTCCCGCTCTTTGTGGCGACAGTTGCCGTGGCACCCAGGTTTCATCTTGTCGGGGAGAAATGGAGAAAAGTAGTTTTTGATGTCTGAACTTGAGTGTGCTCTTTCATTTATTTTGAAGTGGCACTTATTGTGGGTTATTTTAGAACACACTTTGTGTCTCCAGTATTGGATTTAGCCGAGCTGCCGAAGGTGCCTCTAGATGGAAACGTATCTTGACAGTATAATGCTAATTGTAACGTTCTATGTAGGGAGAGTATCCACAGCAGATAATTATTAACTATATTATGCCCGCGGAGAGACTACCAATATTGCTCCTGTTTTAATTATGAAATATATGCATTGCCACTGCATGTGCAGAACTCAACGCTGCTAATTTCAGACTTGGCTAAACCGACGCTCAAAATGTATGCATTATAGATTTTCCGGAGATCAGTAGAAAATCACCTGACATCACTGCTGGTGGTGGTGATAGGAAGCGGTGTCGCTAATGATGCTCTATGCATATTTCATTGAACGGTAACTCGGAGTCGTCCTCTTACCGCTGCCGCCTGGACTACAGCGAGCTCGCAGGCTTCATTTGTTTTTAATCGCATTGGCGGAGGAGAGCATTTGATCGAGTTTCATCGAGGACAATTAAATAAACGACGGCGCTGGCCACCTGCGCGCCACCGAAACACGCTCGGTAAGGCCCCGCGTCCTCGCGGCGACCAAGCCGTACTCGAATATGTTCCGCGTGCGTCGCGGGCATAGTTTGATTTCGCTGAATGCACTCTGCTCGGAGGCACGGCTGCTCAGTATTCACGGGGCCATTATTAAACAACGCAGCGCAGATATTGTCCTTGACTATTGTCTACCGATCCGACTCCCATGCACAGCAGACACACGCTATCCATGTCAATGCCTCTCTAAACACCGCATCATAAGAGAAGCAGAACATGAAATCCACTATTACTGCCCGATCCCCCCACGACACTCCTCTTGGGCCCGAGTCACGCACCATGCGGTGTCCCCCTATGGGACCTTATTTTGGAGGAAAAAATAACACGTACGGTAGTCTGCGATTCCGTTTGAATTTGTGCCACGAATTACCCATGTGATCAACTTAAATGATGAAAAACCTGAGACGTTCTAGTCTCGCAAAATGATCTTTTCACTTGACAAACATCACAGTTCAAACTGGATCAAAACAGGATTTGTCTCCCCCCCATTGACTACCATACATATTCCTCCCATTGGGGGACAGTGGACGGGGCGTACTCTGTACTCTCAACGTGTCCATACAATATATACCTTTCATGCTCACAGTGTGTCAGTGTGTGATGCAGTCTGTGCTCTGCGTGTGTGTGTGTGTTTGCATGTGTTTTCAAACCAGCAGTTAGCCAATTTCGTAGGTTTTCTCCCCCCCTGCCTATTGTATTTCCCTTCATATGTTGCCATGAACGAAGGCAGGAATCGCTCAAAAGACGCTCTCTGTCTGCCTTGTCAACTCCTTCTCCGTCTTCCTTATTTGTGTTTGTTGTTGTTGTTGTTTTCGGTTCTTCTTACTCGGGTGGTCTGCCAGGTTTATTCACTCAGCCCTGAAAGCCAAGTGCTTCTCGAAATGTCATTAAAACAAAAAAAGCAAAAGCAAAAGCCAAAAGGTACGCGCGCGAGAGCGCCGTGTCTCGTTTCTAGACGCGCCAATTTATGCCGCCAGCCAAGCCGGGCCAGAGCGGTCTTACGTTAATTACTAAGTGGGGGGTCTTTTTGTTTCGTTTTTAACTGGACCTTTGCCATGCTTCTCGTTCGCTGTGCACGACGCTACGCCCGCCATTTTGACGTTGGCGTTAGCGTAGCCGCGCCACATGTGCCGACGGCCGTTACCTACGGCAGGCGGGTTCGCGCCGAGCATTGCAGAGTAAACACGATGGTAAACAACGGCAAAACACCGGTCCGCCTCATTTACTGTGTAGGCTGTTTGGTGCGTAATGGCGCCCAGCTGTTGGTGAGGTCTGGCGGAGGCAGGTGTATTTTTGGTGCGAAGGCATGAGGAGAAAAGTGTCAAGCATGCCGCGCGTGTGCCATCTGAATTCCAAACTGGCAAGCGTCCAAGGCTGGTGTTTTAATCAGCGCCATCTGGACCCCTCTGCTGCCTCCATCGGGGATGGGGAAATGGGTGGTGGGGGTGGAGGATGTGTAGGAAGAAAGGATTATTTAAAAAAGCAACCCCCCCCCCCCACACACACACACACACACACACACACACACACACACACACACACACACTCTCCTCAGTAGTGCCACCACCTCTCTGCTGACTTTCGCAAGCTAACCTAAAAGTTGCGTAGAGCGATGGGAAACAGGCCGGGTCGACGATCTTTAAGAAATGTGACGGCGCGATCCAAAATGGCCGCACGGATCCGGTGAGGTGTGCAGCCCCCTTCTCTCCGGGCCGGCAGGCAGCACGTATCGCGTGGCGACACTCTCTCGCGCGGCATTCGTGCTCTGGGTTCCCCTCTTCTTGTCTTCCCTCACACAGATGTGAAACCGTGACAGACGGGCATTAGTATCCATCCAGGCCGGGCTAAGTGGAAAATCAATGGAAGGTGAAAATTAAATTTGGGCCAAAGAGCCTTTAGGCAAAGTGCAATTTGAAAACTCCTCTTTCATTCTCCCTCAGGGGGTTTGCAGGCGGTGGGCGTGATGTGCGCGACGGAGCTCGCGTGGCGTTTGCCCGCCTTTAAGGGAAGCACCCTCTTTTACGCTTCTCATGTGCCCCTCTGC
>OMKP01077713.1:0-10072 GCA_900302375.1 Bathygadus melanobranchus
TTCCGGTTGCCAGACAACCGCTCTACCCCCTGAGCTACTGTCGCCCAACTGTCGCTGTCTCTCCAGGCAGTGCCTCCAGACTGCTGCCTGGTAATTGGCTCGCTATATATGCAGCTGTAAGCAGTCCTTGCAAGGGGGAAGTAGGCTGGACTCCACTTCACCCCTTTTGGTGCAAAACAGCAGGTAGCGAAGATCATTGACATCACATACGCTGGATGACCCATACATCCTGCAGACAAATGATTCCATATTTCTGTATAATTCCTTTGATACATCCCAGGATGTTCCCAGGGATTTAAAGGACTCTTGGAATGTCCTGTTTCCTTTGACTAGTTTAAGAGCACCGAGTTTTCCTCGTCCTGCAAAGGCACTTACGCTATCACAACCCGTAAAGGCATGTACACCTACAAGAGCATCACATAGGTCTTCTCCATGGAGCTCAGCAAGGCTGCTGATGTTGATGTATCTTGTCCGATTCTGAGTCCCACATTTCTCATACAGGGGGCAGTTTATCTTCTTACAGTATTAAATGAAAGCCATGAATCTACCCTTTAAAATGCTACCAAACATGCCCTCATAAAGCATGAGTAAAGGTCCTGAAAATGAGCCTAAATTAGGATATGCACCAGCGCCTAGAATCCAATTTATTGTAGGGGGTGGTTAACTTCATGTGCTGATAACTGTGACAAAGCTACCACTTAGCAAAGGTTATCATACCAAAATATAATCTATGGACATGTACCTTTTCAAAAAATGTGATTAGAATTTGCCACCTTGAGTGGTACCGAAATCTGGTCTGGCCCATGGACTATTGGTGGTGATTGTGCTCAAGTTAACCCCGCTTTTTGGCTCCTTAAATATAATTGGACCAATTTTGCCCTCTGGTTGCCATGTCGTTTGGCCAATCGACTTCATCTTCGTTGAGCAGTTTGAACCTTTACCCCCAACCATCCAAAAGTTGGTTCCACTCAAATCAGACATTCGGGCTAGGAACTGTGGTCAGTTATGTTACAAGGCATGCCCATATTGATACCATGCCCTAATTGACAAAAACTTGACGTCATCAGAATTTTGTCCTGAACATCTTTTGTATAGGACTCAAAATCCAGAGTCCATTTTGATTGTCGATATAAGCCTTTATGCCTATAAACTCTTGGTGTCACTGGACGCATCAAAGGCATTTGACACAGTCTCGAGGATCAAGCTGATCGAGAGTGTCCTAGACTTGGAAGCAATGCATAGAAACGACAGAAGATGGCGATGTAGTTATCTCTCAGACAGGCGAGCTGTGGTAGAGTTTGGAGATACTATCTCAAAGTGCAGGACGTTGAAGAACAGTGCTTCAAGGAGGAGTCCTGTCGCCACAACTCTTTAATTTCTATGTATCGAAAGCCCCCACACCACCAAATGACGTGCTAGTCCTATCTTATGCAGATGATTTTCTCGTGGCTGTGCAAGATCTGATTCTGCACAGAGCTGAACAGACAATTCAGGGGTATTTAGACGAACTGGGAAGATGGTTTAGTAGTCTAAAACTCAAATTATCACCTACAAAGTCGACGGTAACTGTATTCACTCTGGATAATAGTGAGTACAACCACTATCCAGAGGTCTTCATGGAAGGACAGAGACTACCGTTGGAGCAATTTCCCAAGATTCTGGGGCTAACGTTTGACCCGAAAATGAGCTTTAACAAGCATACAGAGAAAATGCAAGCAAGAAAGTAAATATCCTGAGAGCATTGACAGGGATGACCTTCGGACAATCCAAGGAGGACAGCTTGTATTTATTTAGACAGTTTGTCCGGTCTTCTCTAAACTACGCTGCACCGGCTTGGCGGCCAGGAGTAAGCACCACAAGCTTGAACAGAATGCAGATAGTACAGAACCAATGGTTGAGAGTGGCGACTGGATGCACTCGGATGTCTAGAGTTGACCTCCACAGAGAGACGAAAATACTAAAACTGGCTGACCACACAAATATGATTGGTGCCCAGTTCATGACAAGCATGTACATAAACAGACACCCTCTACACCCGCTCGTGGACAAACCTGAACCTCCAAGGAGGATGAAGAAGACCCCGGCGGGGTACTTCAAAAACTGGTTTCCTCCACAACTTGACAGAGGTGAAGAAGAAGTAGAGACGGCAAAAAGAGATATCCACACATCAATAACAACAGACGCAATTGGACGGTTGGAGGTGTCCAGACTCCTGGAACATGAACCTCCTGACATCAACCTGGAGGAAGTGTCACTCCCTAGAAAGGGAAGAGTTACCTTAGCCAGGCTAAGGTCGAACTGGCACCCCTCACTGGGAGACTACCAGAGGAGAATTGGCGCGATGAGTAGTGCGGAGTGCTCCCGATGCCATGAAGAGGACGACTCGGTGGAGCACTACCTTCTGAGATGCTCGGCTCACAGTGAAGCAAGGGAGAGAAGTGGTGTGACAGAATTGGAAGATCTTTGGAGACGGCCAGCAGCAGTACACGCATACAATCTTGAGGCGGAGCTCTAAGTATAGAGCTTTGAGGCTACTACAACAACAACAACAACCAAGTTAAATCAAAGTAAATGAAAGCAAAATATATGAAACGATATGTGTGACCCATGGATGAATACAATAAAAATCATTTCTATTAAACAATGAACATGCATTTGATCAAGTGATTACCATACCACAATAAGTGACTGAGGAATACACTTACAAAGCATGCATTAATCCAACTTTCGATGTAAGCTTAATGTAACTAAACATATGAGTAAGAGAGAGAGAGAGAGATTCCTCACATGTCTCATGTTGACAGTCTATAAGGAGGTTTAACAAGTCATTTCTGAGGCATGTAGTCACTTTGACGAACAGCATTGGTATGGAACCTGTTAAACATTACTCATGGGGTGAGGGGACGAAAGGAGCCCTAATGTCCCTTTGGGTTGTCACAATGGTTCTTTATGGCTCCTGATGATCTTTAAGGGCCACAGGCCAGTTCTGTGGGTCAAAAGGCATCTGTGGAACAGCCAAAAGGGGGAACAGCAACTTGCATTCCAACATGCTTCTTTGGAGAGAAATGCCTCAAGCGTAGACCCCTGGGCCAACCAGGCCCGAAAGGCCTCCTTCTTCAGCCTGACTGTTTCCTTCATGGCTGGCGTCCGCCAACGGGTCCTTAGGTTGTCGCCAAGACAGGCACCGACTGCCTTCTGACCACAGCTCCGCCTCTACAATGGAGGCTTTGAACATGGCCCACTCAGATTCCATGTCCCCAACCTCCCCCGGGATGCACGAGAAGCTCTTCCGGAGGTGAGAGTTAAAGACCTCATGGACAGGGGCCTCCACCAGATGTTCCCAGTTCACCCTCATGACAGGCCTGTCCGGCAGCCTCCCCTGCCATCTGATCCAACTCTGGTGATCAGTTGACAGCTCTGCTCCTCTCTTCACCCGAGTGTCCAAGACATACGGCCGCAGATCTGATGATATGACTACAAAGTCGATCACCGATCTTTGGCCTAAGGTGTTCTGGTACCAGGTACACTTATGAACCACCCTATGTTCGAACATGGTGTTCGTTATGGCCAATCCATGACTAGCACAGAAGTCCAATAACAAAGCACCACTTTGGGTTCAGATCGGGTAGGCCGTTCATCCCAATCACCCCCCTCCAGGTTTCTCCATCGTTGCCCATGTGCACATTGAAGTCCCCCAGTAGAACTATGGAGTCCCTGGATGGAACCCTTTCCAGGATGCCACCCAGAGACTCCAAGAAGGCCAGATACTCCGAACTGCCGTTTGGTGCATAAGCACACACAACAGTCAGAGCCTTGCCCCCAGCGACTTGCAGTCGCATTTAGGTGACCCTCTCGTTCACCGGGGAGAACTCCAACACAGCAGCACTCAGCCGGGGACTTGAGTATCCCCACACCCGCCCGGTGCCTCACACCCTGGGCAACTCCGGAAAAGGAGAGTCCAGCCCCTCGCCAGGAGTATGGTTCCAGAACCTGTGCTGTGCGTAGAGGTGAGCCCAACTATATCTAGTTGGTACCACTCCACCTCCCGCACCAGCTCCGGCTCCTTCCCCGCCAGCGATGTGACTTTCCACGTCCCTAGAACCTGGCGATGCCGGGGATCCACACGGCCAGGACCCTGCCTTTGCCTGCTGCCCAGTTTGCATAGCACCCGACCCCAATGACTCTCCCTGCGGGTGGTGAGCCCACGGGGAGGCGGCTCCATGTAGTCCTTTCGGTCTGAGCCGGCCGGGCCCACCAGACACTCGCAGACGACCTCCCCTCCCAGGTCTGGCTCCAGGAGGTGGCCCTAGTCCGGGCGAGGTGCAGCGGTCCTTTGGGTGCCTCTTCATTAGGGTCTTTGAATCAAGCTGAATTGTGCAACTTTAATACATCCCACAGACTGTGTCACTCGAATGCATTAAATTGTCATATGTTGTGTTTCCTCATAGCATGCAAATATCCCAGAGGCCATCATGTTTATCCATTACAATTTGGAATTTTGTCAAAAACCTTATTGTACTATCTACTGATCTCGCCACTGCAACCAATTCATCAATAGCTCTGCAAGTAGAGCACCCGCCTGCAAGACTGAAGGTCCATGGGTCAACCCCACCAGGTACCGAATATGGTCTGAGAAACAGCTTGTCTATGGTCTACTACTAATGATGGTCTCCTACTTCCAGCAGTGGAGTCACTATCCTTGAACACACATGGTGTGATTGGAACTAAGCTAACTTTGGGGCAGTTGGCTGTAATTGGCTGGTCTACATTGAAGCTACTTCCAGCAGTCTGGTCTGAGAAATTGCATAAATGAAAATCCCAGTCAATGTTTGACTTCCAGTTGTAGGGACCCCATAAGATAACATAAGATAAGATAGAACTTTATTAATCCCCAAGGAAATTCTTGTGGCAGAGGTTGCTCAAAATAACAACAACATAAGAATAAAAAATAGAATATACATTTAGTAAAAAAAAGTTAACAGTAGAAAGTAATATTGACAGTGATATTGAAAAAGTAATATTGCACATGATGTTGAAATCTACTATTGCACATGATATTTATATTGTTCTCAGTGTCCAATGTTTCAACTGTCCTTCCTGCAGAAGGGGGATGAGTTATACAGTTTGATGGCCACTGGTAGAAAAGACCTCCTGTGGTGTTCAGTGGTGCACCTCTGTAGCATGTCTACAGCTGAAGGTGCTCTGGTATGACTCTGTGGGGTATGAATACTGAGTACTTTCCTCAGTATCCTCCTCTCCGAGACCTCCACCCAAGACTCAAGTTCCACTCCCAGGACAGAACCCGCTTTCCTGATAAGCTTATTGAGTTTATTAGTGTCGGCTGCCCCAGCACACTACAGCATAGAAGATGACGCTGGCCACCACCGAGTGATAAAACATCTGCAGCATGGTTCTGCAGACATTGAAAGATCTAAGTGATAGATGGGACTATCTCACACTCTAGGTGGCAAGTTCGACGATGGGTCTATAATGTCAAGTTATAGACCCATCGTATAGCATTTGTCTCACTGAATCCACCAGTTCCTTGATTTTACACATTTTTCCCACTTCAGGCGGCTACACAAAGCTCCATGTGTGACACAGGTTATTGCTGCTTGCAGCTATATTTAGGGGTCCTATGAAATGTCTGTAGGAACCCTATTGTATTTGTTAATATAATTTTCTTCCTGACAAATTTGGCCATATCTCAAAAAGCTTTATAAATTGGCATACTTGTAGAACTTGTAAAATGAGTAAGGGATGCTAAGGATCGACCAGATTCGTCCATACATTGCGCTATAATCAGCATTTGAATGTCAAAATTTCAAAGCGCTGCCATTGCCACTAGGAAAGTGCAATATGCACGACACTTTGTATACTTGCACTATTCCTCATGCTGAACAACTTTGTCATTGACTCTCATGGGGTCAGAACCTTTGCACTTACAGCCATGACCACCACTTGACCAAATACCAACACAGAAACTCCTTCTGAGCCCTAGGTTGGAATAGCTTCAAACTTGGTGCACATGTGCCAGGTGACTGACTAAATGATAGTTTAGGTTAAGCAATCAGATTAAAGAAGTTGGAGGTATAGGATTTTATGTAAAATAGTGGGAGTAGTCTAAATAAAAAATGGTCTCATACAGCACAGCAAACTACTGTATACATTTCACTAACTTATACCTGACGGATGAGTATGCCATGTTTACAAATTACTCAAATGATAGATTTAAGTAGATATAGGCAGGGTATAGATCTTGCCTACAGCAAGGTCTACATCAATTGCATTAGGCAATTAATGAAGTGAAGCATTAGAGAACTAATGCTTCTGGGGGAGAAGTATTTCATGTTGGATCTAATGAGAGACCTACAACTCTCCGCATTCCGCAATGGTAAAAAAAGATCTGTTCATGTTTACTCTCTATTCACGCTCCGTAATAAAGGGATCTTCAGTGGGGGATGAATGGAAGAAATTCACGATCCAAGTCTAGTGGTGTTAACTGAAAACGTATTCCCCACTTCCCGCAATAGACCGATCTTATTGTATACTTTGTGTACCGTACACAAAAAATATAAATCACAACAGACAGGGAATTACGCACATGTCCACCCACACTGGTGAAATGTATTATTACTCTGTAGTGCACTTTGCTGTTCTGTTAAACTGAATGGTGAATTTCTTCTATGCGCTAGATACGACTCATTCACATGTATTTAAAAAACGTATCAGTCAAACACTTTATCGATGAGGGTTTTGTCATGATCAGATGTGAATATCGTGCATAATCAGACAGAATGGCCTCCACAGAAACCGGCCACTGTTTGATTTCATATTGGTATTATATCTATTGTGTGTTATATTAGCCTATATTATAGTATATTAGTCTAATGGTAACATGCAGATGCTAATATGAACGGACGTGGCAAGGCAGCTGTGGGAAACCCTGATCTAAAAACCAGTATGGTTTAGATTGGGTGAGTAGGATTTCTTGGTGACAACATGTGTAGTGTATGCTGCAGTTTTACCTATTCTGTCGCTGTGGTCAGCTGTGGTTCATCTAGTGGCAAAATATAGTCATATAGAATGAACATATTGTTTGTGTGTGTGTGTGTGTGTGCGTGTTTTTCAGATGGCATCATTGTCTGTGACTAACTGGCCGAAACCAATTCCTCTGATTCCCTGTCTTTCCTGGTCAACTGCGTCGAGTGTCTTCACAACGGTAACTAATTACAGGTTACTGTCTGATATGGGTATAGATGTTTTATTTGCATTTTTTTTTCATTAGCATATTTATTTTTTAGACACGTTTATTTGTTGTTGCTTGATATTAACATGTATGTATATATATATGTATGTATACATGTATATATACAGTATATATATATGTATGTATACATATATATACGTGTATATATATATGTATGTATACATATATGTATACGTGTATATATATGTGTGTGTATATTTCTTTGTTTTTTTTATCGGTTTCAGGGGTTTTAGAATGAACACCTTCAAGTGTATTACTATATAGTATAATGCTCTTTACTTAATTCAGTAGATTTGTATTCATTCGTCTCAACCTGTCGACTACTCTTGAAACTGTATAAAAAACTGATTAGATTCTCTTTGGTTCCAGGGTGTTATGAGTAAAGCTGTGAATTGGCAAGAACTGGATAGGCAGTATGCGATTAACTCAGTTTATGAAGAGGAAATTACCAAGCTGCTTGAATACTGTGGGGTAGGTTTTACCTCCATATCTAAACTGAACAAAGTAAATATTTGTTGTGTACAAATTCAAACATTAATATTATTATTTTTATGCGTCTCAATCAGGTTGATTCTTTTAAAAGGGTCCAGGATCTGGTAAAGAACTCTCCGGGTTATCAGCACAGTTTGAGTTCACTAGACCATCTGCTGGAAGAAGCAACAGTCCATCATTATCCCAGACATAGAGTTGTGATAAGTGGGGAATGTGATGGAAACAGTTCTGAAGATGGATTACAAAAATTGATGTCATTAAATAATAGCAGACATTACTTTGACACTCTACCAAGGTACTAACATTGCAATTCACTAACAGAAATGTTGATTTATTTTGTATTCACACAACATTAAATACTATGATGTTGACATTTTTGGCTTTCTTTTCATAGGCCTTTACAAGCTGATGATGCTGTACTTTCAAAGAGCAAGGACTCTGCAACCAACTATCAGCCATTTTTACAATGGGAGTCTCTTAGTTTTATGAAGGGAGTAATGGATGAATGTACACACATGGCAAACTTTTCACGTAAGTATTATTCTACACAAACAGGGGTGGATGTTAAGGATTTTTGGCTCTAACCAGCCAGGTAGTGCACCAAATTTTTAACCAGCCTGGCTGAAAAGTTACTAGCCCTATAGCCTCACAGAGACAGCTTGCAGTTTATCCCTGCTTGCAAGAGCAGATAGGAGGATTCAATGAGATGAGCACATAAACTGAAGCAGCACGTAAATGACGCCCTCCTCCCTGGGCACAAATGCTGTTCTTACTCTTGTGCTCACAAAGTGTTTTCCTGCTTGCAGATATTTTTACTGCTTGCCCCATAAAATCGGACCTATGTTTGCCCAGAAAACGCAAACTGGAGTTAATGCATATTTAAGTTCATTGAGTTGTTTAGCTGTTGTACTTTGTTTTATTCCATTAGCCTACTGTAACAGAGCACTCTCAATGCCACACACAATGTCTATACGTACAATGAAACGTCAGGACAAGCTTGGATGCTATTCCGCTCAACAAAACAACAGTCCGTTGCCGTGCACCGCAAACTACTTCCTCCCCTTCGTCGGGAGTCTCTGTATAATCCAGGCTCAGTTCAATCGTGCTGTCACCTCTGACACGTATGGAGGACCCAGTCTCACTGCGGGGCAGAGCAAAACACACGTCACTCTATAAATAAACATTCATTCAATCATTCACTCATGCTCACCACCCACAGCTGTGTCGATCCGGGAATGAGCCGCCCCGCCTCCCTTGTTTCACAAGCCAACACCAAGCCACGCCCCCTTCACACCACACCTACATTTTATACTTCATGTACACATTTCAAATGACATGTAGAACACATAGCTTACTTATATTGCTACCATTTTATGAATTTGAGATGTTGCAGTGAATCAATGGATTGGTTGCTATTGAACTTGGTTAACTAAACCTTGTGTTTTCGATACTTTTATTGATTGACTAGCCTATTTTAATTTGAAATCCACATTTGTGGATGAATGTGGTGTTGCAGTGTTGGAGAAGTTTGGGCTTGTTTCGCAATTGGAAAAATTGCGAATTGGTCCAAAGCGACTTACAATAACTACATTTCTCGAAAGAGTGAAACAACAATATATCTCTGACGGCAGTAAGATTTGGATAGAACAAGCTCCAAGCACTTCATAATTGCTAGGTTAATAGAACAAGTTTCAAGCACTCATAATTGCTAGGTTAGTTAACGGGCCTTGAAATTTGAAGCTATATCTTCAATGTGCAAAATAGCCGTACACCCCAACCCTTTGACAGCTATATTTGGAATAGTGCTACCTGAGCTCAGCATCACAATGCACAGGAAAGGGCCATAGCTATTCCCAGCTTCTTGGCCCACATGTTGATACTTTTGAATTGAAAGTCAGATAACGTAAGTGATGCCTCTGTTACACATCGAAAAAAATGAGGTACGCAGGTTAATTTGATACATTTGATACACAAATCTGGTCTCTGTTCATGGAATACGTAGAGGAAATGTCACTAACTCAGTATTTCAGTATATCCTGATTCCTGATACTGTCAGCATTGCAGTATCAGCATTGTGTTTCTTTGGTTATATTACTGTTTTATTCTATTTTATTCATTTTTCATTGTATACTGTTTTTTTATTTTCAATTTTGTTTGTTGTCATAAAAACTAATTTTGCTGAAAGTTAAATAGTGTTAAAAAAAATTCCATCCGTTTTGATTATTCCATCAATTTCTATACTTTCCTCTGCTTAAATCGGAATTATTTAAATTATTAAATAGCTGCTACTAGTTAATATTTGTGGTCAGT
>OMKP01077737.1:0-13162 GCA_900302375.1 Bathygadus melanobranchus
AAAGTGAGGGTGGTGGTGGTGGTGGTGGTGGTGGTGGGGTGGGGAGGACCCTGGAAACATGCATACTCTCCTCCTCATCTCAAAGAATGCTAAATCACACACACACAGGCTGTCGGGACGAGACGCCATTAAACAGAATAAAATAGGACTTGAGCTCTCCGTCTCTCTCCCTCTCGTCCCAACTTCAGTTGAGGGGAAGGCGTCGTCGTTTACTTGTTTACTCTCTTTCCAAAAATGAGGACAAAATTGAGCTAAAAACACTGTGGGTAAACTAGATGAGGAGGCCACATGTATAACGCCTTATGAAGCAACTTTTATTTAACCTCCAGCACGACAATAACAACACCAACGCTTCATGCTTACAATGGCCAAGAAATAACCCTGATAGAGTGTTTTATTTAATGCTGTATCGCTGTAATGAGATGAATGTCTCACTTATCATGAAGTAAAATCCTGGAGGAAAATAAGAGAACCCTGAAACCTGTGTTGTGTTGTGTTGTGACGAACTGAAAAGAAATGTCAGCGGCATATATTGTATATTTACATATAATATATTTTCAAAGCAGGTATCTCTCATCGGCGACAACAAGTTGCAAAACACAAATCTAGTGTGTTGTTTTTATGGTTCCTGTTAGTTCTCAAAGGAGATCTTACTGGTCACACCGAATTACACAGAGGACCTAAGTAGGTGTTGACGATTAGCCAACATTTCCCTGATAGTAAAATACAGATGGGATAGCCTTTGCCACAACGTTAAATGAGTAATTTGCAGATATCCTGTAATTCACAAAATGACAAGGATCAGACAATGCTTGTCTGATCCAACCCGTGCCTCCAATTGCAACTCATTTACTCAGTCAGGGGGAAGCATGCTGCCATCAAGGGAAAGAAGCCATTAAAATAGTTCCATTAACTGCAAGAATAAATATCCCAGTTGTAGCTCAAAGTGTCTTCATTTGGGCACAAATGTGAGATATATCGTTGCTATGGTGATATGGCAACGACTGCAACCCTCCTCCCAGCTGTTGGGAGGTTTTTGTATGTGGGCGCGGCAGTGTGTGTATGTGTGCGTCCATGTTGTGTGTGTGTCTGTGTGTGTGTGCGCGTGCGCGTGTGTGCGCCTGAGTGTGCACGAGTGCATTGATGCCGCCTCCGTGCTGTGTTCCCCCTTTCAGTCTTCAGAATAGTGTCTCTGCTAATCCGTGAAAGTTGTGGCGCTCTGAACCAGTGGCCAAGCCCCTTTCCCACTGAACCCCAGCCCACGGTCTACACTCTACATTTACACTTGATTGGTCCCTCCCATGGCAGGACTCCCCTCCCCGCTGGGCCCGGGCCCGTCCCCCTCGCTGGGCCGCTCAGCGCTGCCTAATCGGCCTCTCCCCTCCATAATTACCAGCACTGAGCCCCCGGACTCACCCACCATCGCAGCCACTACTGCCTGGCCCGGCACAGCCGTACCTCGCCAGAACTCACAGCACAACACCGACACACACGCTCAAGTCACGGCCCGGAAGCACAGCGCCCTGAATCCATCCAGGGGAGCACCTGCTCACGCGTAGCCTGAACACTGAGCTCTGAGGACTTCACTGGTTCTGCCCTGGGTTAGACAGAGGGGATTGGCAGTAGCGTAGCTCCAGCTCCTCCCCCTGTGGTTGAGGTGATGTGTTTATTTGGGCCAGGGACGCGGCGGTGTGAAGCCATGTGAGGTAGCTACCTCCGTGTTGCGCCATAGAGCACGGGAGAATCCACCACGCCGAGTCTTAGCCCTTTGATATGTGACCACTCCAAAGCCACGCATTCAATGGGAGCAGTGAATTGTGGAATTGGTCCAAGTTGATGCTGTGTGGGCCAGGTGGGACAGAATCGCTTTGTTCAGCAGCAGATCCCTGCTTTTCTGTTTCCCACTTATTTGCACTTAAGGAAAACCAACGAAAATAAGCTACAAATAAACATACTGCAGATGAACACTGATAGACTTGCGGCTTGAAAAAAAAATTTGACGTGTCAAAATCAGAGAGCTGAAATGCTTCTCTTCGACTCTTTTTTCCTTTTCCTCCAAGCCGCGCTGTGGGTCTCAAAATGTCAGGCGATTGCGCCATGGGTGTGAGCATATGGGACAGGCCAGGTGAGACCCAGTGGCCTGGCGCGTAGTCCAAAGACCATTGAGGACCGTAGAGGAACACACATCAACAACAACAACAACAAAAAACCACACACACACACACTGGGAGCGCTGGCACAAACAGTACCGCAGAGCGTGGATCAGACAGGCACCCTGCGCTCGTTATCTTATTACTCTCTTATTAGGAGCAGTTTTTTGGGGGGTTTTTGCCTCGCATGGCTTGGCAGGGTCCCGCTAGCCCCTCTTCACATGTCCCCGGCTATGTCGGAGTTGATCAAAAGACGTTTCCTCACATCTCCAGACGCCCAGAGAGAAAAGAAGAAAAGCAGAGAGAGAAGAAAAGCGCCAGAAGGGGGCACACTGCTCTCTCTCTCTCTCTCTCTCTCTCTCTCTCTCTCTCTGTTTGGGTGAATAAGGACTTTCCACAGTGCCCTCTCTTTCTTTTCTCACTCATTTTCTTTTTACATTTGGAAAGAAATGGAAACACATATATATTTATATTTCACCCATCGTGTTTTTTTTTGGCCACATCAACAGCAATTATCCCCATGTGAAATATGTGCAATCAGAATTAAAATGATTCCCGGAGGCGGGGGTGAGCATGAGGGGTCTTCTTAAATCTGCCTGGGCTCCGAGCTGCTGAGACCCCCTAGAAGTGGTAATGAAAAGTGTAACTTTAGCCTCCCAGCTGTACGTCTCAATCCATAATCCTTCCCCAAAAACCTCACCATAGAGCCGCCTACCACTCCCATGGAGTGCCCAGCCTGCATCGCGCTGGGCCTTCGCGATTTATGTAGCACTCCGGATTCACACTCTCAACCCTTAAAAAAAGGATTTGCTCTCTCTTATATGACCTGGGGTGGTCAGGGTAGCTCCATGGAAACACAAAAAAAAAGCCCGGTGTAGGGGCCTCACTCCCCAGATATGATTACTCTCAACACCGGGTTATACCTCAGGAGATTTTAGGATCAGGAGCACGCGTCGGACGGGAGAAGTTGGGCAGAAGCGCGCGGAAGCCATTCGGAGGTGAGTAATTGTATTTGGGTCGTGTGCACCAAAGAGCTGCCCGGAAAACAACGTGCATGGCATGGAAGAGGGGACGGGATACATCTCAAGAAGTACCACAGCATTCAGGTGCGAGGGGCCTGAAGGGCACACGGTGAGTGTGACACGGAACCGAACGGGGCCTTCGCTTTGTTTGCCGTGAATGTCGCGACGTGTCACGGTTGAGTTTCTTGACATAATTATGACGGGATGCTCGATTTGTGTTTTGTGCGATATTTGCCGGGGATCAGGTGCTTTGTCATTTAGCCTATTTCCGTCGCGCTCCAAAAAAAAGGAAGTCATGTCGAATGTGGAATGGTAAATGTACGTCCGCTGCAAAATAATGACTTCCAAAAGAAAAGCACGTGCTCTGAATCATGCGGTCTGTTGGTAGCCAAACCCCAACTACGCCAATGGACCACAGGATTAAAAATGTATTGATTTCCAGTTAAGTATTCTAGATGTAGGAGGATGTAAGAAAAAAAAGAGATGCTAATTAGAGGACCAATAATTAATTGATAATGTATATGTAAATTACACATTTTCAAAGAGGGAAATTAAGTTATGACAGAGTTCTCATTCGCTGTGTCCATCACAGCCTCTCTTAGGTGCAGCTCACTCGGAATAACAAACTGGTTAAAACAGTTTTAAAAAAAACCCTGAAGTAATCGCTTCAATTCAGCGATTCTTCCAATGTTCTAGTAGGAGGCTTGTTAAAACACAGGCCTGATGTTGGTAGATGAGCTGCTCTGGCCTGTTGTCCAGGACTGACACTGGTCAGTGGCTGCATGGTGGAGTAAACAAATCAAGGTGACCTCTGGACAGCCGGGTGTCTATATCCTGTAGAAGATGGTTATCTACGACGTGTGGTGGAGCAGCCAGTGGGAGACTCCCCAAGATGCTGAGCAGAGGATCAGATCCTTGTTGTGTACGTGTGTGTGTGTGTGTGTATGAGAAAGAGAGAGAGAGAGAGAGAGAGAGAGAGAGAGAGAGAGAGAGAGAGAGAGAATGTGTGTGCATGTTTGTGTGTGTGTGTATGTGCATGCGTGTGTACAGTGCAGTTAAGTACACATGTGTTTATTTGTCCATGTAGGCATGGTATAATGAACATGTTGCTGATACTAGATTCTCTGTGCTGCGTTGCGAGAATGATATGAAGCTTTACACATGTACTGTGATGAGCATATACACGGGGCATACGCTATAATGTGCATGTACGCTAATAATGCCTAAGTTGTAGGCCTACATTGTTTGAGAGTTGTCAAATGTCATCATCGTGTCAAAATCAATGTCAAATCATGAATTCAATTATTTGGTGCAATTTACAACAAGATTTAACTTTCAAGCGGAAAGTGGTGAGAGACATGGTGAAATCAACGTCAATGTGGACAAAATGGCCGCTGTTGCTAAGCTAACAGGGAAGGAAGAAGATGGAGCTGGTACTGACTCCGTGCTCTGTGCTAACCCTACAATTCGTTTGGGGTCATTTTCCAAATTACGATGTGAATTTTAGATTTTAACCTGATTGTTTGCATGAAATAATTGGCACCTAATTCTGATTTATAAATGGGCTTTTATATTTTTATATTTATATTACCATCACCGTAATGTGCGTGGTGTTATTTCCAATTTGTCACCGTAAATTACATTTTCCTTTAGTCTTCACTCAGCTTTTAAATCATATAAAAATACTGATTTTTGGGACATTATTTTTTGGATACATAGTATGTCATAGTTTGGATACGCTTTAACACAACTAAAACTTCAACTATTGTGGCATAAATATTTCTAGCTTGAATTGGGTTAGTTTCGGATGAATAAAATGTGACATCTTCATGAAAGTCTCTTCCAGTTTTTGTAGTTGAGAGCTTTCAAAGTATGACACTGGGAAAAAAAAGCATTTAGCCTTTTATTCTCCTCATGCATTCGGTTAACTTTGAGAAACATGGGAGATAGTATGCTTTGTAAAACAGAATAAAAGGAAAATATACTGTATAACTTTCTCTTCCAGTAGTTTTCAGTGTTAGATTATGAGGTGTAGAAGAGGAGGGGCAGGGGAATTACACTTTAACATATGTTTTACTTGTTACATTTTAAAGGTTGGTTATGAGATAATGTTCATACCCTCTATTGTCATTTTGATTCTATTTTTTAACGAGCATAATTTAACATCGAACCAAGCATTCATAACAGTGCCATCAGTCAATTAAGTAACAACAATTAGCTACAACCGCCAAGTGGTCACTACAAACTTAATAAAAATGAGTAATAATAATCAATTAATTAATTAATAATAATAAATGATTATATGTACGGGAGGGACACGCTGCTGGCAGTTAAATATCCTCTTTGCAGATAAACATGAGGGACAGATGGTGAGTTGTAGTTCTGCTAACTGTAAGATGTTTAGCATTTCAATCCTAGAGAAACATCTCATTTGCCTTACAGTTTTTGATCACAACTCATTGATTTCTGTATATATTTGATTATAATGACGGTAAATCGTTCAAGACAACAGCCCTTGAAGAAACAAAGCGTCTCTAGAAGGAAAAGTATTTTCTGCCAATTAAATGCCAAGATGTAATAGGGAACTGATAGAATTCTCTGTTGTTTGATGTCGTGGAAGTTCTACAAATGTTGAGAAACAAAATCAAACAATTGAAAATAATTAACAGTAAACATTTAAACAGATGGCATCTTTTACAAACAAATCAAAACAAAATATGTATAAGTGCTTGATAATTGTTTTGGTGGGTACTACTCGCCTGACATACGCTATAAAACTTTGCAACTATGCTGAGCAACACACATTTTTCATCCGCATAGAAAGAGTGCGTTTATTCACATTTTTTCTGTTTAAAATATGTATTTTCCGCGTCATAGGTCAAAATCTAGTTCCTAATTCCCTTTTTCTGTGACGATCGAATGTATGTGTACTTTTTATTACCAAACATTTATATCAAATGTGTATTTAGTCTTACATTGCAATATATTATGTTACACTGGCTTTCTGTTTTTTTATTTGCATACAAAATGCCATATTCATATCAAATCACAAAATGATCAACGGAATGACTCCAAGCCTTTACATTTATTGAAACTTTTGGCTCGAGCGGCAGTTAACCAATTATTATTCTAATAAAATTATATATAAATTATTATAATTCATATTCATGTCAGCACATGTATCAGGTGAGTCTCAAAACAACAATAGGACATTGCAGAGCACTAGTTTACAAGAAAATACTTCAAACCTGAACACCTGTCCACTCAACATCAAATACCAAAATAGAAATGTACATTTTAAATGATATATTTTTAGATTTTTAACGTAAAAAATTAGGTTGTCTTTATCCCGTGTGTAGACTGAAATACACAGCTGAAATACACAACAAAATGTTAACATTTTGCTGTATATACTAAAATGTATGTTAAAAATACATATGTAAATATATAGATCAACAGATTTTAAAAGATAGATTGATTATTATTAGAATAAAATACAAAAGGGAATACTGAGAAGAAGAGCAAGTTACAATAGCAATAGCAAGTAGTCATCTTGAAAATGTTGACCTAAGCCTTTTGTGGCCAGTACTCATCATGTGCAAGGTAATGAGGCAAACGCCTGCAAGACTTGGTTGACATACACGTTACAAAGGCCACACTTAAAACTATTCTCTTCCTCAGGTTTTCACTACGGTCATTCAAAAGAAAGAAAGCTGACGGTCCCTTGTTTCTGTAAATATTTCTCCAGTTCTGTGAATTTCTCAACTGAAACAAATGTAGAAATAAATAATTAGAAGGATAAATAAGGAGCCAAGTCCAACTTCTTCAAAGGCAGATCTGATTTCACACTGCCAGAATAGGCACCCTCATCCTTTAGCCTAATGATGAGTAATACGTTAGAGATTATTTCATCTTCTTCACTGTAAATGACAATTAATACAACACAGATCATTTCCAAATTATATTGACCATAATAATTATTGGTCCATATTACTGATTTGTGTTACTAATAGCTTTTAAAATAATTTTCAATTCACATGATTTCATAACTAAAATTCATGTTAAAATAAACGTAACCCTCTTAATTGGTGGTCGTCGGTTTCCAATTTTACTTTAACTTTTCATTGTCTTTCTGTGTTAGAGATTTTACATAATTTCTCAAAGATTAAACAGTTAAGTAACCCTAAATATTAATAAAATTATATAATTGATAGATTCAATAGATTTAGCTATCAGTCAAATAATATTTGTCTGAAATGAAATACAGAAATACATTGTATTACCTATTGGACTATCACAATATGCTTGATATTCAAACATAATACATAATACAGACCCTTCTATTAATACATTTTAGTTGAATATTTGATGTCCATAGTCCTTTCTAAGGTGACATGACAAAAGAGTCATCTATGTCTACTACTTCACGGGTTTATACATCTTAAAATACTAACATAATCGTAAAAATGTGCACTTGTCATAGTGAGGTAATTTATTACCTTTAGCTTGGCTTATGTTTTCGCTAAAACTAAATTGCTGCTATCATCAAGGAAGGGAAGAGCGCTAACATGTGAACTGAAATTTGATTTCTAATTATATGACTAATTATGCAAATCATTACAGCAGAAAAAAAAAGTCACCACTTCAACTGGGGGATGCAATCAAATAGCTAATATCAACAGTGATGAAAACATTTAAAGACAAGCGAAACCTCATTTTGAATATTGCTGTGCTCAGAGTTGTCATTTCTGTGTGGCTTGTGCAATGTTTATTTGAAGAAAATTGGGTCACTATTATGTAAGCACGAATCCGACTGCCAATGTCCTGCAGCTTGTTTATGGTGATATCTCATTGGTGGAGCGGCAGGGTCCAACTACTATGTGTCTTTATTAGTTTTCATGCACGGTTGGCATGGGCACCCCCAGCAGCAGCAGCAGCAGCAGTGACATCCCCTCACCACGCTGCTACTCCCCACCTCATATTAAGCCTTGGAAGGACAGGCTTCTTTGGGTAAGAACAAGTGCCCCAAACCAAAGCCAAAGTCATTCAAATGCAGGCCCCCCACTCCAGCGTGCTCCTATGGGACAAAGACCTCAAACTTGCTGCTCTGAGGGCACACAAGTCAGAGTTGGTAAGCGTACCTGCAGTATAGACTAGTTTCACCCAGCCAAGAAGTTAAGGAATAACATCATGCAGCCGTGACAACTCAATTTAAAGAAAAGCCAAAGTTTTTTTCCCCCTGAAATCTAACACTTAGCATGTCTTTGATAAAGTTTCTCAAAAATATTTTCAAAAACTACACTGAAAGAGAGAGAGGAGAGAGTCTAAATTATTTCAGCAACATCATCGGGGGGAGAAAATATTCCATATAATATTATACTGAATAATGAACTTCATTGTCAAAAATATTAACATGCGGAGAAACACAGTTGTTATCTTTCAATACGCGCTGAAATGCTGATACGAGATGCAGAACATTTTCACCCTGGGAGCCACAGGAGGCGCTGCAAAGCAGTTAGCCTTTTGATAGACCCAAATGAGAGAAACAAACATGGCCGCCATTGGGGATGAGGCTTGCTAGTAACTTCTAGCGCCGCCTTAGCTAGTTAATGCAACATTAACATTGAATGAGCGTTTGGGGAGCCCGAAGCAACCCCTTTCTAGTCGAACACTCAAAAAATAAGGCTGAAAGCTTCAACCTCATCTTGCCTCTCGAAATCATGTGAAATACATCAATGGCATGGTTATCTCCATTGCCAATACGAATTCAGCTCATTTGATGTGTGCAGTGCAGCACATGGCAATATCAACAAGACATGGTTATTTTATATTGAACCCTGCCCTGTGATGCGTGGGTACACATTTTGGTATACCGTCCTAACCCATGGCTGTCATTTAAATGGAGGCTGTTCATTCATTTCAATCTATGTTTAGAAATTCCCTCAGTTAACACAGTGTCCTACAAGTCTCTAGAGCAAGCAGCCATTTCAAAGGCATTTCATTCCCAAGGATTGTTTTTCCACCCAAATTTGGGTGGAAAAACGGGACATTGTAGACATACCAAAGAGTCTGAGAATTGATTGACACTGGCAAAACACATGGTTTCGAAGATTGTTTGGTTTCATGGAATCCCAGGTTAGACATAGAACGATGTGATAAGCTAAAGTGAAGCCAAGAGACCTGTACTGGCTCATTCATCCTCATCTGAAGTGCTATATCGCACCCTGTCTTCACAACACTGAGACCTGTGAATTACAACTGTGAAGATACCATTTTATTAAATCCCAATCTGTCACCAAACTGGGAGAAAAGTGTCAGAGTCAAATATCGCCAAGTACGCTCTACACACACACACACACACACACACACGTATTCATGTACTAACATTATGTTATCCAATGATCCAATAAAAATGCTTTCAACTGCAGTTATGACATCACCATAAAAAGTGACATTAAATGTAATGGCATGTACATGAATGTACTGTCATGGAGCTATTGCATAAAATGCCTGCCATGTGCATGCCATACCATGACTGTTACATGGTACCACGTCATGTGATAGTGTACGGTCCTAAACTCATTCCTGCAATGGATATCGCAGCTTTAAGTAATCGTTTACATTTACATCTACATTTAGAGCATTTGGCAGACGCTTTTAGCCAAAGCGACTTACAAAAAAGTAACGTGTCTTTAATTATTTCGCTTGTTGAAGGTCAGCACACGGGGACTAGGATAGTGTCTAGTAGTTTAGATCATCAGATCACTATTATTTTTATGGTTTTGTAATGTAATTGTAACAAAAATGGATGCTACTTTACCTTAAAACAATACAAAGCGTATTCGGTTGTTCGGACGTTGACAGGGTCAACTCGAACAGTCCCACAGTATGTAATGTTTATATTGATCGGCGTATTAATTACTGATTTTTTTTGTCATAGCTTTGGATGATTATTGTGAAACTTTTTTAACTGTTTCAATTTTGCTTGATGTGGATTTTTTTGGCCATTTTAAGTTGGTTGAATAAAAGCTGGATTCCTCTAAAATATTTAGATTTAAATATTTAGAATATTTAGATTATTTAGATGCATATTTAGATATTTTGACTTTTGATGGCCGGCGATTTCTGAGTATAGGCTACTATGACCTTCCACTGGTGTGTCTTCGCCTTCGTGAAGGTCAAAAAGACTGTTGAATTATTTAACATCTGCTCATTTAAATCAGCGTAGTATGATAGGGTGTCCTATGTTAAGAGGACTTGAGCCTTTTTGGGGCATTCACATTCGCTGAGCGAAGCACAATTCACAACCTGGGGGTACGTTAAGAGCCAAATCAACGTGGTTACCGGGCTTGAAAGAATAATCATGCAACAACCAAAAAAAAGGAGAAGGAAAAAAAACCGTCAAAATGGCCCTGGCAAGGAGGAGAGGCAGGGTGCGCGCACACACGGGCCGCCCCATGAAGACATCTGCTGATTACACAGTTTGTAGGAGAGCCTGCGAGAGGGAGCGAGGAGACAAGCAGTGAATTTTGTGCAAAGAGATTGAGACGCCACATCCCACAGCACACGGTCACTCTGAGCATGAAGCTGTGAAGACATGAGGCGGACAAGGCCTTTTACTCTGTTTTATACAAAAAAAAGAGAGGGAGCCCAGGCTGTCTGGGGCAGCGCGACCCGGTTTGCACTCTTAAAATGGTTAGCATCCAATGAACAAACCTAAATCTGCAGCGAGGTCTGCGGTGGAGCTCGGTGGAAACCGTGGCCTCAAGATGACGGGCATAATGTTGTTTTTCTGGCACATGTCAGCGTTGCTTCTGTGTAATGAATCTGTTCCACGTACGTCCCAGTGTGACATTGTGTCAGGCCTGCGTGAGGCAGGTGGAGATGGGGGGGTGGGCGGCGCTGATGGGAGGCCCCATCCTCCAGGAGTCCCAGTCATGCTGTCAAGCTGACGGCGCCCGCGTCTGCCCTAGTGCACGACAGCGAGGACAGCTGTGGTTTTGCCGCAACTGCAACGACGACCAGTGCCTAACTTGAACCTAACAAGGGCCAGATCATCACTAGTAGCAGATGAGCACTAGCAGAAAACTAAGAAAAACCTCACACCCTTTGTGTGTTGATCATCATGACATGATCTTCCCTTTTGACCGGATAATGGCTCAGAATGCTTCGTGCAAACCTTGCAAGTCTTAGCAAAGGTAATACACACCTCGAGGACGAAGAGTATGACTTTACCATGATTAGAGCATTCTGGGGGTGAAGATCCCGTGGAGAGGGGGTTATTTGGGATGTCGTATCCTTCTTTTCTCCATGTCTATAGGATCTGTTGATGAGTCATATCAACGCCCTGAGTCATAACAGCGGGCTTTAGGAAAATGAAAAGCGAGAATCAGAAGCCATTCGATCAAAGAAGACCGTTGAAAAAGATGTGAGGAAAACACAGAGAGACACAGAGAAAAGATTAAGAGGAAAGATTATACAAGTGACGCTCCCGAGCGCATGCAAACTGCAGTTCCTTAACGACTTTGATTCCGTGCGTGGCACCCTGCATGGTTACCTACGTACATTTTGTACCAAGGCAGTCAACTTCAAAGCAAATAGGAATGCCTTAGAGCATAGAGTCCAGATCTGGACCGAACCACAACATTCTCTGTATAATATGCTCCAGAGCAAATTATACTTTTCATATGTACTAGCCATGTGCCCGTTCGAAACGTGCCCATCATTCGAAACGGGCCGACTGTGTGGCCTCCGGTATCGCTGCAGCTTTTTCAAGAACCGCTCATCCAAACAACTTCACACGCGACGTTACACTTCCCCGGGTCCTCGTCTATACACTCGCCAAGTGTGAAGTCGATCGGCTGAACGGTGGTCGAGAGAATCGCATTACAGACGTCCACATATACCTACAGAGACGCCTGGCATTATAGTCAGGTCGTTTGTATTGTCTGCGAGACGACAAAGTCAAGATCGTCCGCCTCCTCCACCGCAAGCGGCGCTCCGAATGTCCGACTGCTCCGCTGTCCTTGTCAGCATGTCTACTCTGCTTTGGCTCGGCCCGATCCCACTCAGCGCCCTGTCATCTCCATGTGACAGCGCATTCGTCGCGGCCCCCGGGTCGCGCACTGTGTTCTCCAGCACGGCGAGTTTAAATCAAACACAAAATCACCCACATCTTAAAACGTTGCCCAGGAAATGGGTGACGCATCGCCATAAAGGTTTTTTTTTTTGGGGACAGTACTGCAAATCTATTGGTTGGGTCAAAGTTGAAGTCATTTAAACTTTCCTCCACGGTAACGCATGGCGAGGTCGGGCGTCACACCCCCCTCCCCCGACATCACTACCTGCTCTATTCATGGTTATTAAACTAACCGCTATTAGTTGGTAGAGCATTTTGCTATCGTCTGGCTAAAGGTGCCACTTCTCTCATTAAGCAACAGCATTTGAGACCATGTGCAATAGTTGTGGACTTTGATCCTCAGGATGGTTTAGTTGGGGATATATATATATATATAGATATATACAGTATATGTGTGTGTGTGTGTGTATGTGCTCTTTTATCTCAAAGTCAAAGCAGAAAGCCTTCGTCCCTGGGCTTTGGGTTTGTTTCTTAATGTACACATCCTCATTATGTGGCTTATTTGTTTTGTTTTTTGGTAAGCTATCATCTTTGCTTCCATTGTATGGATCGTGGGGAGATAATTCTCATCATTCCTTGATAGGCCTATAAGGAATATGGTGTTTGTTTCAAAATCGCCAGGTGGTCATGAGTCACCTTGCCAATATTACATCCATATTATCCTGTAATATGACCCTATCTTGTAATAAACCCCCGACTAGTGTAAAGTAATATCCAACTCAGTTTATCATGTTTATATGAGGCATTGTGTTTCTCCCTGGTTGGAGTGTATCTGTCCTTGCGATCATGTGTAGTCGATGGACGTGTGTTTCTGCTAAGAATCCCTATAACCCCAGAGCCCCCCCTCCCCG
>OMKP01077739.1:0-14053 GCA_900302375.1 Bathygadus melanobranchus
ATGTATTATGTATTTATAATCAGTTCACCTGGACTCTGAATAGCTTCACTTCCTGCCCACCTCTCCTCCCCAACCCTCTCCCACCGACCCGATCAATGCTTGAACCCCACCCCTCCTGGATCCTTAGCACTCCCATATTTGTATGTCTTGGCTCTTTGTAGGATCTTGTACGCTGGTATGTCCTGGCACTTGAAATATAACTTAGCTTGTGTAGCATCTTATCCTGGCTACCTGCTGTTGTACAGTAAGGAGCCAACCTAGCAACTGTAAGCTTGTAAACTTGTTCTATTGACCTGGCAACCAGGAATGCTTGTAACTTGTTCTGTTCTAATTGCACTCTACCTTCAGTGATATATTGTTGTCTCCCTCTTTCGACAAATGTGTTACTTTTTTGTAAGTCGCTTTGGATAAAAGCGTCTGCCAAATGCTCTAAATGTAAATGTAAAATAAACTGATAAAATATTTGCATTTAAACATTAAACATTTATACACCTTTTGCCTTAGATTCAAAAACCCTGGTAAGAAGATACCTTATTGTTGGCATTCTGCAGCTGTTTATGCAGGGAGAGGACTTCCTGTCGGAGGGCGTCTTTCTCCTGCTGGGTGACCTGCAGGTCTGTCTTCAGACGGGATGCCTGGAGGGCGGTGCTCTGGACAGCTCCATCCAGCGTCTCCACCTGCCACACACAGAGGAAGAGGGTGTTGGGAGGAACATGAGAATAGATATGACAGAGGTAGTCCCAGGTTAAACTGACGATGTCATGGGTAGCACAGAGAGCATGACATCACCGGTCCCAAAAGTGTTCTACCACCAAAAAGGACCATTAGGAAACTGCATCAAACTATTATTCACATTCTTGGGATTAAATCCTCCATTTACTTAACCAAGAAGATTAAACCACAAGAAGATAAATGATATGCTGAACAGTCAAGTTTAAAAACACAACTATAGGATTCTGGTGACACGGGACATTGTAGTGGCTTGGGTGTTTGACTCCCTGCTGAAATGTTCTGGATTTCAGCTGTGTTCCAATGTCCACAGCTCCTGACTTTGGACAAAAGTGTCCAGATTAAATGATGGCTTAATGACCAACAGGTGAATGTACAGACCTTCTCCTGAGCTCTGGCCAGCCGGTTGCGTAGCCCCTGAGCCTCTTTGTCCAGAATCCTGCGCTCCTTCATAAGCTGGCTGAGGTGGTCTTCCACCACGTCTACCCGGGTCGCCTAGTTTATAAAAACAGACCAAAAGAGTTAAAGGGAAAACATTCATTACAGGGTGTTAGCAACACACCACACATACCTTGTCAAATATTAACCCTGTGCCTTACATGACAGTAGAAAGTTAATCTGTAATATAGAATTACGTAAATTCAGGGGTTCTTCCATTAGCGGCTAGATTTGGCAGGAAATATCAGTTAGACAGGAAGTGATGCCTTAAGGCATAGGCCAAAGCTAATAAAGCTAACCAGCCAATCGCTTATAACTAGCGGTGGCCTCCTTCCTGTTATTGTACAGTGCATACGTTGCTTTCCAAAACCCAAGAATCATGTTTATTTGATATTATGGGAAGCACCTACTATAACCTTGATTCTGTACAGTTCATGGCTCTGTGTGTGGGTTGATGATGGTATGGACCACCACCACCACCACCACGGCTGCTGGATGCCTACCTTCTCTCTGAGGGCAGAGAGCTGCTCTTCCAGCTCTACGTTCTTCTCCTCCAGCTGGCCGGCTTCTTCCAGAGACTTGGTCAACTCTGCCTCCAAGGCAGTCACACATGCAGCCATCTACCACAAAACAACCAGCTAATTAAAACTAAATCTGCCACAGCACGACAACACCGCACCACTCCACGATGACGATCAGCGAAGCGTTTTTAACGGTGAAGTAGACCCGTTACCTGGATCTTGTCATTGGTGGGCTCTGCCTCTCGTCTCGCGTTCTCCTGGATGAGCTCAGCGAGTTGCTGGCTGATCTCCTCCATGTCTGCAGAGTTCTGGATGTTCTTCTGAGACAGCAGCAAGTTCTCCTCCTCCAGCTGGTGGCCGCAGACACGCAGGTCTGAGATCTGAGAAGGAACCGGGAAGATCCAATAGGATCATTAAAACATTAAAGTGCTTTAATGTGTGCATATACTGGACACTTTAGTCACTGTGACACAATTATTACTGTATTATTATTATTTTTCAATCGCCATTGAAAATGTAGTTTTTATTTAATATTTAGAATATTGTTAGAAAATCAGGGTTATGGGTCATGGCTGGAATAAAATAGTTTGTTTATGACCATACCTGTTTCTGAAAGTTCTCCGCCATGTTTTCAGCTTCGATCTTCTCCTTCTGGAAGTTATCCAGCTTTTGCCTGAGAAACGGAAAAGTGTATAGAAAATATCAACATGCGTTCCAACATGCATCACATTGAAATGTTTTATGCAATGTCAACATCAACATGTTCTCACAGCAAGTCTGCGTTGGTCTCTTTCAGGTCCTCCTCCTTTAGCTGGGTGATCTTCTGTCTGAGGTTAACGTTTTCGTTCTCAAGTCGACTGGTTTCGGATCTGTTTGTATTGGAAACAAAATGGACGTCAGATTAGGGAGTACTCAACACAACATTGAAAGTAAACACTTTTATTAGTAATTTACAGCACGTGGGCAAGTGGGTTTGTACATTTCATACCACAGCGGATACAATTTTAGATAGAAGGATGATCCACAAACAAACCAAAATGACAACAAACAAGCCATGTTTACAACGACTGAGGGGGTTAAACACCTACGTCACAACACCGCACAACATAGGATTCCATTACAAGAGAATTTGAGGCTCCAACACAACACAACCACCTGGGAAACTGTACTCTGGGTAATGGAGAGCAAAGCTAGAGGAAACTATGGAAAATCATAACCAGAGGAAGGAGATCACAGTCACAGGGGCGGGTATCAACAAGTAGGGAGTGAGGCCGGGTGGTGGAATCTATCCTCATCCTCCATGTTACCTATGGACCTGCATCCACTCGCTCAACATCAACGACTGCCCTTGGAGGTGGGCGAGGACTCGGTGGAGGTCCACGTTCTGCACCTCTAGGTCCACGCAGTGGTCCTCGAAGTTGGTCACCGCCTGGATCCTGGCCTCAAGCTGGCCATTCAGCTCCTGGAAGGACTCTTCCTTGGTCGTGGTCTCGCAGGTACCGGCAGCCTCCTCCAGCAGACCTATGTCATCCTGCAGCTCCAGACCCCTGACCAGCTGCAACAGCTTGGCGTTCTCCTGCCTCATCCTGGAGATCTCATCCACCAGGTCTGTGTGCTGGCCCTGGAAATCACAGACAACGCGCAGACGACTTTCCAGGCTGGACAGCCATTGCTTAAGTTCCCTGTTCTGTTCCTTTAGTTTCACATTCTCGTGACATTCGTCTTCGTATCGAACCCGAAGATCAGCCATCTCTGAGATCTTCGTCTCCTGCTCTGTGGCCCTCTTCATTAAACTAAGCAGCTTTAGTTTCAGGTTAATGTTTTCCTCCAAAGCTTGTCTGCCCGTTTCAATCTTTTGGTTGTTGTACGTCAAGATACTTTCCAATGTGACAGTCATCTGCTGAAGCAGGGAAATCTTCTGGTGTAAAAGAATGTTTTCTTCGATGGAGTTGCTGTACAGGACCTGGAGTTTATTCATGGGGAACTCCACCTCACAATGACCTGGTGTATGCTGGTGAGCGACCGTGAGAGGGGCTTCTCCTCCAGACAGCTGCTTTGTCTCCTTGTCAACATCCACACTCTGGGTTCCCTGGGAATCTCTGGGATCAGCTGTGGTGTCTTTTGAGAGAGACCCACGTTGAGGACAACACCAATCTTCAGCAGAAAATGTCTCCAAAGTAAGAGACTCTTCTTCCTCTTCAGCTTCCTCTGGGACGTCTGAATTTTGCATCTGTATCTTGTCTACGTTGACTTTGTCGTCAATGGCAGCAAGGAAATCTTCACATTCATCATCATCCTCAACATAATCTGTGTCTCGGGGGCATTCTCCTGTTATTTTGGGGGTCTCGGTTATCATCTCTAAATGGTTATTGTGGGGTTGTTCCAGAAGTGGTGCTGATGTTCCGAAGGCTGTTAATGAATAACACGAGTCCTGATTTGTGGTTTCCATGTCTTCGTTAGCAACGCCACTGCATCCAATGGAGGTTTTAGGACTCGTACCTTCTTTGTTTCGCTCCCGATCCGTTGGAGATTCAGATTCAAAATTGAGGGCACAAGAGTCATGTGGATGAATACTGACGGCAACATCATCATCATCATCATCTTCATCATCCTCAGTGTTTTCACTAGTAATTGATTGTGGCTCCTGTTCTTTCGAAGACAAATACATGTCATCAAAATGAACCGGTTCATCTACAAGTATATTTCCAGGTGATGTTTCTATTTCATTACACTTGGTTATTTCTACAGAGGCTAAAAGAGCATCAAGCTCATCTTCCTTCTCCTTAATTCGGACGTTGAGCTGATCCCTTTCAGAGATGAGTTCCACCCTCTCGTTCTCCAGGGACTCCAGGCAACACAGATTATGCTTGAGTTCCTCTTCAAGAACGGCTATACTCTGCTGTAGCTCCTGCCTCTCAAGCTCAAAGTCCACCATGACTTGTCTGAGCATCGTCTCCTGATCTTCAATCTTGCTGTTCAAACCATCAAACTGCTCAATCTTTTCCTGGCTCTGTTCCTCTAACTGGGAAACAGATTCTTTGTATTTCACCTCAAGTTGGGCCAGACTGCTCTGGAGCTGTGCCCTCTCCTGCTTAAATTCCTCCACAGCCTGATTCAGCAGAACCAGCTCCAGCGTTTGCCTCTCCAACACGGCGAGAAGGTAATCTCTGGAGTCCTGGATCTGCCGAAGTCTCCTGTGGAGCTCATTCAGCTGCCTGCTCAGGTCTATCTCCTTGGTCTGCGATGAACCAATCAGATCATCCAGTTTTCTTTCCAGTTCCTGATTCTCTCTCAACAGGACTTGTTCTCGGTGAGCATTCTCCAGTTCCTCTCGTCCGTTTGCTAGCTCCCGGTTGAGGCAGACTCTCTCCTGCTCCATGGCCTCTCGCATCAGCCTCCTCTGGTCCTCAGCTTCCAGGAGGGCCGCGTCCATCTCTGCCCGCCACCCGAGAGTCTGCTCGGCATGGGCCTCAGAGAGGACCCTGAGCTGGGTTTGATAGTGCTGCTCAAGCTTCAAAATGTCAGCTTGAAAACGTTCCGCCACAGAGTCCTGGTCCCCTGAAAAGCGATCTTCCACCTCCTTGATTCTCTGGGAGAAGTGCACCTCCACGGCGTTCCTGTCCATGGTTAGTCAGGGAGGGTTATGGTCACAGTGCTTCAACGGTCTGGAATACTGAAGTTTGTTTATTTCACTTTCTGCACAATATTTCAAAATGCATTTGCATTAAAGCAGTACTGTGCAATTAGCAAACAAAAGTCTTACCCTTGAGTGAAATCAGTATGGAGGCCTGACTGCAGCTCATTACCAATGGTAGGTTTGCATCAGGTCAGACATTCTCTGTGTTTTTCGTCATTAGTTTATCTATTATTTTACCTTGGCATATGAAGCATTTTGGTTGTGGAGAAATAACAAAATACTAATATTCCAACAATCTCGCGGAAGTACAACCGCCCAAATCATCAGTGGAATACAAATGTATACAAATGACACAATACAGTAAAATAAAACATGAATAATAATAACAAAATAATCATAGGCCTCACCTCTCCTGGACGATCTCCTCTCGAAGTCGATCCAAGGCGCTGCTGAGCTCCTCCCTCTCCTCCCCGTATGTGGAGGTGAGCTCCTTCACCGCCTCCCTGTGGTGCTCCTCCAGACGAGACATCTCTGCCTTCAGCATCACTTCGAACCTCTTCTCCTCCTTCTCCTTCTCCTCCTCCACCTTCTCCCTCTCCTCGTTTAGCCTGTCCAGGAGCATCCCCTCATAGTCCTCCTCTATTTGGAGTTTCTCCTCCTCCCATGCCTCCTTCATCCTCTTCTCCCGCCGCTCCTGATGCTCCTGGAGTGCCAGACGTTCTTTCACCAACGCGGCAAGGAGTGCCTCCTCTTGGGCCTTCTGGAGATGAACACGCTCCTCCTCCCACTGCTCCCTCAGCTGGCTCTCCTTCTCCTCCTGCTCCTTGACCAGCCGCAGCATACCCGCATCCAGCACCTCCTGCAGGGTCTGGTTGCTTTGCTCCTCTAGTGCAGCTCTCTCCCTCTTCCACTCCTCCGTGAGCCTCTCCACCAGCGCCTCCTTTTCCTTCTCAAACCTCAGCTCTGCCTCCTCCAGCCGGGTACTCAGCTCTACCCCATGGTCTAGACGCAACCGCTCCTTCTCCTCACACAACTTCTCCTCCAGAAGGGCCAACTCCTCCTGTGTCCGCATCCTCTCCTCCTCCAGCCGGGCCTCCAGTAGCACCTCCTGCTTCTCCTGGAGGTGCCTCAGTTCCAGGGCGTGGAGTTTCTTCAGCTCCTCCACATCCTCCACCCGCTGTGCCTCCTCCACTGCTGTCGCAAGCTGCTCCTCCAGGTCGGAGGCCTGGGTGTGGGCCTCCAGGAGGCGCTGTCTCAGGGAGGCCACCTCCTCCTCCTGTCTCCTCTCCAGGTCCTCCCTCTCCTCCGCCTGCCTCCTCTCCAGGCTGACCCGCTCCAGCCTCGCCTGCTCCAGTTGGGTCTGGAAGTCCCGAGCCTGGGCCTGGATGCTGGCCATCTGCTCCCTGAGGGCCTGGACATCCTCCTGGTGCTGGGCGGAGATGGAGGCCTTCTGTGCCTCGTGGGCTGCCCTCTGCTCCTCTACCCTCTGGTCCAACTCATGGATCTGTGATCAGATGAGAGAAACACATGGTGGTGGATGTGTGAGAGCAAGATGGATGAATTACCGCAATTTCCGGACTATAAGCCGCTACTTTTTTCCCACGCTTTGAACCTCGCGGCTTAAACAATGACGCGGCTAATTTATGGATTTTTCCCGCTTTCACAAGCTTCATGCGGCAAAAAAACAGAGCAAAAAACACATTATGTTACGGTGCTCAGTTTTCGAGTTCGGGTTTCGAAAGGCTGGACTGCTGCGTGTTGAAGAGGGCAGCATGAGCTCAGCGGGGAATTTGCCTCCGGATGAAAGTGACGAGAGCGACAATGAAAACGATCCGAACATCGGATGAAGCAATTCTGAGGCTATTCAACTCCGACACCGAAGGAGATGACTTCGGTGGTTTCAGTGCGCAGGAGGAGGAAGATAGTGACTAATGTGGGGGACTCTTATGTACATAATTCACCTAAGTACTTTTAAAAAATTCAGTGGGTGCGGCTTATATTCAGGTGCGCTTAATAGTCCGGAAATTACGGTACTCATGCTGAACTCAATCATTTATCATTTTAGGAACCTTTCGTGCCATTAACACCTCAAATTAAAAAGTAAGATCTTAACATAACCAAACAATCAATAAGAAGAACAAGACATTAGTTAAAAATAACACTGAGGAAATCTAAATCAAACAGATACATTTGAGAGGTAGATTAAATAAAGATCACACATTACTTGATTCGAAAGAAATGTTTCAACATTTAGTTTTTAAATAATGATAATGAAGTGAGCTACATGGTTGTGCAATCACCTTGCTCTCCAGCTGAGCCTGCAGGTCCTCCACCCTGCGACCATGCTGCTCCCTCAGCTGTTCCACCATCATCTCCGCCTCCAGGCTCATGTTGAACGGCTGGCCCTCCTCTGTGCCGAGCCCTGGGGTGTGAGGGGGAAAGACACAGGGAGAACAATTAGTACTATAGTATTTACTTTACACACATTTATCTTATTATCAAATGTATCTTTATGCAAATGTGGTATATATATATATATATTTTTTTTTAAATACATTAAGTATCATTAAGAAGCAGGTAGGGGTTAGGTAATTAGCCATTAAGAAGCAGGTAGGGGTTAGGTAATTAGTCATTAAGAAGCAGGTAGGGGTTAGGTCATTAGTTATTAAGGAGGAGGTAGGGGTTAGGTCATTAGTTATTAAGGAGGAGGTAGGGGTTAGGGCATTAGTTATTAAGGAGGAGGTAGGGGTTAGGTCATTAGTTATTAAGAAGGAGGTAGGGGTTAGGGCAGCTTGATCAAGGATGCCTTCAGGTCGACTGGACACTGGGATTTGAACCTAGGGACTTTTGTCTAGAAGTCGAAGCCCCCAACAATAGACTATCTTGCCTGTAACAGTATTAGAATAGTATTATATACTCACACAATAGTATATATACACACAAGACAAACCAGTGAGACTAGACTAGTGGCTGCCTCCATCTCAGTCCACAAGACGTGTGTGTGTCTTAGTTTGGTGTTTAATGATTTGGGTTATTTTGTTTAATATAAATATAAATATAAATATCAATATAAACATTCTAGCATTTTTGCCAGCCGAGTTGGAAGTGGGAATTTCATGTCATGTTTACAGTTTCCCATAGACATGAAGTGTTTTGCCTGCAGGTAATGCTGCAGACCTTGGGATCAAACGTAGTACCTTCCAGTAGCCACTACACTATATAACCACTGCATCAGCTTTCTGTAGCGGATGGGTCTGGCAGACGGTACCTGGGTCCGACTCCATGCCCGGACTCTTGCTCTCGAGCTCATCAGACAGGGGCTTGGTGCAGGGCTGCGACCCCCGACCCAGGCTGTGGAAGTCACACAGCTCTGACTGGAGCTCATCAATACGATCCTGGAGCTCCTACCAGATGTTAAGCAGAGTGCATCACAGTTGAACGACGGACCAGAACCAAAGGTAAGCATACAGTAAATATGATTTATATGATTGTATTGTATTGAATAATGGATTAAAACAAAAATAAAACTAATAACATACTAAACATAAGTATATATTCTGTCAACATAGTTTGTTACTTATATAACTTATTATATATAAATATAATAAATAATATATTATAATAACTTACAAAGCAATAATCAGTGACACCTTTAATAATAGTGAGTAATATTAATCGTCACAGTGTTTTAATAGCTTAGTAGCTATCATGGCTTCAGAAGACGTACTCTGCATTGAGCCTCGTAGCCGCTACACAGCTGTTGGATCCTCTCCTCCTGGCGGAGGAGCTCGCCACTTCCTGGATCCAAATCTCCAAACTGAGGGGAAAAATAAAACACATAACACATAAGACGTATGTAAAGTGTATAGGACAAGTATATATTACACAATAGAACAACAGGAGGTAGTACACCACCCAATGGTTCTCTGGTACCTTCTCTCCGAGGATGTTCTCCAGGCTGGCCTGGAGCTTGGAGATCTGGACCTGGGCCTCCACTAGCTTCTCGTTCCCGTCCAGCACCTCCATCTCCAGGCGCCGGTTCTCCTAAGAGGAGAAATAAAATCCATGAACAGCAGTTATTTTAATGTTTACATTCTGTGAAACCAAACGTACTCCATTAGGTTCACACAAACAACAGCATATATTTACATGTAGGTGTTGGGATGAATCAATGCTACTTTTTCGCTACCTGTTTTAATATTTGCTAATTAGACCAAAATGAATCTTGGAAAGTCCTTACATTCAACGTGCAGCCCAACAAAGTCTCTCAAAATCAAAACACATCCAGTTTTTCTTGTCTTCACTACAGTTAAAAACAAGTTACTTTCCTTTAATATCTGCCATTTTTAATGTGACCCTCTATATATTCCCCCATGCAGTAGCCTGCTTAAGCCTGGTATCCAACCCAAATCATACAGGTAGTTTCTAATGATAATGATTGACAGATGGTCTATGTACAGTCAAGGTCCAGACCTTGATTGACAGATGGGTCTATGTACAGTCAAGGTCCAGACCTTGGTGGACAGATGGTCTGCGTACCTTGATGGAGATGGACAGGTGGTCCCTCATGAAGCACTCGTCTGCTCTGCTCCTCTCCACCTCCGCCTCCAGCTCCTCTCTCTGCAGGTTGGCCTGCTGCTGGATCTGCTCCATCTCCGTCAGGAGCTCCGATCTCACCGCCCCCAGCTTCTCCTTGTGCTCCTGCTCCAGCTTCCTGTAGGGATGGAACATATTCAACCAATCAGAGACTAGAGGGCGGGACAATGATTGGTTGGTTTGTTAACAATGTTTTGGGTGATTTGTTATGTTTGTTTATTGTTATGGTATAATAAATATAATGACAATCAGGATTCAGGCACATTTTCCAGCCAGAACATCAGTGACAGCTGTAGCCCTTAAGATATTACAGAAACTCTAAACTGAGACCAGCGCTTCAAAGAGAACGCTGGGGAGAGTACAGAATTTTCTGAAGGTGCAACAGAGCCGGGTGATGGGTGTGTGTGTTCCTCCCTGACGTAGTTTGAGGTGGTGGAGGCGCGGGGTACCTGAGGTTGAGGTTGTGTGAGTGTTCGATGGCCGAGTTGTGCTCGTCCACCTCGGCAGCCAGCTGGCTCTTCAGCCTCTCAACCTTCTCCAGGTCCAGAAGGATCCTCTTCTTCTCCTGCAGCTCCAGGTCCAAACGCTCCCTGGAGGGGGATGCGAACCAACCGTGAAGAAGAGGTGGGGCAGGATAGTCTAGAGGTTAGGGTGTTCGACTCTCGGCCGGAAAAGGTACTGGGTTCAACCCCCAATGTCCGCAACCACATGAGCAGAAAACTACAACATGATTCCAGTTTCCCCACATTAGCTTCTGTCCTTCAGTATTCGGTTTCACCAAAGAAAAGTACATGAAAGCTGCTTTTAGCACCTAATGTTTATACACAAGCTAGGAATGACACAGCTCTTGGCGTGGTCGAGGTTCTGCATTCGATACCCCAACGTCGACTGCCTACCTGTAGGAACCCTTAAGCAAGATACCCAACCACGACCTGCTCCCCAATAACATGCATCTGAATTCACTCTAAGCAGCTTTCACCTAATTTATAAAGGGGCAAAATCCCACTAATGTTAATACTAGAGCTAGAGCAGTTTCTCCAGGTCCTGTACTCACACGAGATGTCGGATCTCGGCTTTGAAGCTGGCGAGGGCTGCCTGGTGGACGCCGTTCCTGGTTACCAGCAGCTCGTTCTCCAGGGCAGAGGTCAGCACCACCAGGTTCACCTGGCCCTCCACGTCCAAGTCAAGAGCCTGCAGACAGCATATTTATTATAGCTTGTATTGTTCTTGCAAGAATCCACATCTCGTCTTTTCTCTTGGTATCAGAATCCTGTCCTTATCTGAAGTCTGTTATTAAGTTTTACTTTAAGTTTATAGTTCATCTTATCTTTCCTAATTTCCCGTTTGGGATTAACAATGTAGATCTTATCTCATCTTTTACCAAAACATAACCCATTATTTCAAAACCATAACAACTTAATTTCAACAGTCTAAGCACCTTGAGGATTTCGGGGGTGTTCTCAATGCCCTCATCCAACCAGGCATCCAGCAGGTACTCCATGGGGGCGTGGCCTGTCCCATCGTCCAGTTTAGAGAAGAGACGCAGGCCATTGGAGCTGGTCATCATGGAGGGTGTGGCTATCCGTCGGCCCGCCTCGTCGAAGGGCTGCAGGAGGAGGAGAAGGGGAGGTTAGTTTTAAATAAGAGCACCATTTAGGAAATGAACTGGAAGAGAAGACGAAAATACCAGAAAACCAATGTTTATTAGTGTTAAAGTGCTAAAATACATTTCATAGTATGTTAATGCTACTATGTATACTCTAGTTCCTAATGTACATTTCGACAAATGCACTCACTAAGTCGCTTTGGATAAAAGCGTCTGCCAAATGCCCTAAATGTAAATGTAATGTGGACTTGGTTAATAGTTTGTCCTTTAGTGAGATATTCGAGATAGTCATATTATTTTCACCATAATCAATTACAGTAAATATATATAACTAATCATGATACATTTTAGCTTTCACAGAGACATGTCAAGTGTACAAGACAACATCTTGAATGGGTGGAGCACTACCAGGGAGCTTCCAAGGAATCCTTCATGCCTGAATAACAGGTTCAATAACATAAGTAAACCCAGTGTAAACAATAAACCCTTGTGGTGAGGGAGTGACAGCCTACCTGCGTGGAGTGGAGTCTCTTCAGCTGTCTGTAGGGTGTGGACGAGGAGGGTGTGGGCGGCTGGCTGTGGTTCACCACCCTGCACACAAACTCCCTCACGGTCGCCTCACCACCCTCCTCCCTCACGCTCTGGATCACGTCCCCCGTTACCTGGGCAATGCAACCAGGAAGGGGTGTGGTTAGGGATCGATAAACACGACATGGGGTTACAATCAATACATTCATGAGGAGAGGGATGGTCTAGTGGTTAAAGTGTTTGACATCCAGCCGAAAGGTTCTTGGTTTAAAGCCCATTGTCCACAGTCTACCTGTAGGCATCCTTTGAAGAGCTCCTAGCCACCTACCTGCTCCTTAATGTCATTAATGGTCACTTTTATCCAAAGAGACCTAATATAAAGATCATTTATATTCATGTCATCAAGGAGCAGGTAGGGTGTGTGGCATCAACGATTCCTGCAGGTATGGTGTGGAAATGGGGAATCGAATCCAGTAACTGAAAGTAACTGGGTTTCGTGACTGGGAGTCAAACCCCCAGGCCACGACAATCAAACATTACGAAATTAGACATAAAAATCAATGCTACATACATAAATAAAGAGAACGACAGTAGGCAAACGATGATAGCAAGTGAGTCTACCTCCACCCCCAGGTGGTCACAGAGGCCCAGCAGGTCGGCCAGGCTGGCGAGGCCGTCCCAGGGCAGGGACAGGTCCTCACAGGCATCCCGGAGCCGGACCTCCAGGCGCTCTGACAGGGGCCCGCCACACCCAGACCCCCGCGGGGTCCCCGGCTCGTCCGGGTTCCACAGCTGCATCTGACCTGAAGACCGGGTGGTTGACACGGTTTAATTTTAAACACATTTTATGTTGTTGTTGTTTCACTTGTTAAGCATCTTGTATTGCATGAAAGGTGCTCCATCAATAAAGTTTGATGGATGGATTGATTGATAAAAAACCTGGTGAGGATGTGGACTGGAGTCTGTGTAATGTGTTTAGACAGTGGATAAAAACTCAAATTGTATTTTTCTATTTTAAAAACATACCTTCTGCCTCAAACTCCTCTGTGCTGGTTTCATTCACAGAGTTACAACGCTGAGGGGGAAAGATAACACACATTAACACTCTGTAAAACACATCCATCAGGTCACAATGTTATCGCTACAATTACGATTACAAACCCCATGAAAGCTGCAACAGCGAGAAAAAATAAATATCAAACTAAACTTTATTGAGATTAAATCTGTGTGCGAGAACAACAACATGGTAGCAGCTGCGGACATCGTCACGGGTGAGTCAGCTGTTTCACCAAACCAGAGCTAAGACTTGAGACGGGGGTGTACGGTTGTGGGGGGGTTGGTGGGGGAGTCGACATAAAGAGCACAACAGAGCCTATTGTGGCGGCACGGGCCCATGGGAGGTACAAGGGTGAAATTAAAAAGTAGTGGGTACAAAAGGACGATGGAAACGCGACATCGGCCACCGTGGGCCGACAGTCGTGTGCTGCTCACCAAACAGGTTTTTAATAATCCCTACAGCTGCAGGAGACTTTTAAGACTGCAGGGGACAAGACTGCAGGGGACTTTTAAGACTCATTGCGGTGAGACTTCGGAGTTTAAATTTCAATCTCAAAAGGGTAATTCATATTTTGATGGAACATGTGGTTTCTTGAAAGTTACTTTCCCAAATCATCAAAAGTACACCCAACAGCATCAACTAAAAAGTGTGCTGTGAAACAAAAGGAGGAGGGGCTGGAAATTGTGTGGTGGTGGTGGGAGGGGAGGGGTGACAGCCTTGTGATCCTGACCAATCACAGCGCGGCTGGCTATTGTCTGAGTGGGGGGAGTGTGAGGGAATGAAGAAGGGCAGATGGGGACTCTAATGTGGCTGTTCAGGCATCCGGGATGCCCTCCCCCTCATTGTTCCCCTTTCACCCCCCCACATCATTGTCGTTTCCACGGCAATCCTGCCTCCCCCTCCCCCGGTGGGGCCCTCTGACCCGTGCCCATCTGCTGGTC
>OMKP01077742.1:3489-19239 GCA_900302375.1 Bathygadus melanobranchus
TGGGGGGGGGACTGGGGGGCCGGGTTGCATGACTCTGGATGGGGAGTAATCCCGGGGCAGTCCTTCCCAAGGTTACTCTGGGCTTGCAAGGGTTTCAGATTCAGACCTGCCTGGGGGGTTCCAGGTGATTTCACTCTCCCCACTGCTCACTGATTAAGAGTTCCACTGATAACAAGCAGTGGAACCGCCCCCGGCGTACCCCCCACTCAACCGAGCGGCTTTGCTTTGATTTCGGATCCCGTCGAGGCTCATCTTTTTGGACCGCATCTCCGATGCGATCCAAGACACATACGCCATGCTGCATCATGTTGCGTCTTCTCCCGCAGTTGTTCCTGGATGAGGCGTTGTATTCGTTGGCTGTGTTGTGACAGACGAGAGACTTAATGGCGCCATACCTGAGCATGCAAACCCTAGGGTTTTTTATGGTTCAGGTATATCACCGTCTTTAGTCGCGGGGAGAGTGTGAGATTAACGGCCTGGTGAGGCGCAAAGTGTTCACTGTTTTGGTCCAGGGTGGTGAAGAAAGAGGAGATGAAACGCTTTTTTATGTCATGGATTCATTGTCGATCAATCAAATGCTGAAATAAAAAAGTTATGTATGTTATACTATCCCCCTCTGCCTCACCCTTAACCCACCCCTTGAACTCCCTCATCTGACCCCAGCTGCCCTCAAACTCTCAGTGGAACGATTTCTAGAGCCTTTTTTTACACAAGTTTACATGAGGGCAATGCTACCATGTCTCCAGCCTGTAAAAGAGGAGGCAGGCATCTGATCTACATCTGTGTGAGCCCCACATACACACACACACACACACACACACACACAATTCATCGTCGACACTATCCCATATACACACACACACACACACACACACTTCCTTGTCAACACTCTCACTCAAGTTCCGTATTAGCTTCTCAACCAAAAAGGAGTAGAGGCCTTATCTTAATGACAGCGAGGTATTGTTCTGTATTATTTACTATGCTCTGATGGATAGGAAATTGATCACATGTGTTTCGACTGATGTTAAGACAATTATGTAGTTCTAATATCAAAACATTGTCAGCAGATTTTCTCCACAGAGTGATGTATGAGGGGGCCTTCTGCCAAATCAAATTGCCATTGAATATAAATTATTCTGCTCTCCAATTTCTTTCAGAGAGCGCAATGTGACTTTGAATGAATGAGCAAGGACGTGCACACACACACACACACACACACACACACACCACACAAACACACACAGATGCACACACACACACACACCCCACACAAACACACACAGATGCACACACACACACACACACACACACATATCCTCCCTTCCTTCCTCCCCCACACATTCACACACACACACACACACAGATGCGCACACACGCATATCCTCCCTTCATTCCTCCCTCAGACACACGCACACACACCACACAAACGACCAAGAAACACACACACGCACACACATGGACGCACACGTGCAGACACAGACCATGCCGACAGCGCTTGACCTGCCTTGACCTGAATGAAAGTGTGCGTGTTGGATTATCAGTGTTTTCTGCTGTGTGACTGCTGTCTTTGGATGCTACCTTTGGAAGCGGCGCGCCTCCGCTGGGCTGGGTGTGTGAGTGAAGGCCGAGTCTGAACGCTGTGTTCCTCCACTGTGAGTCAGCAGGAGGATTTGAACAGCGCTCGTCTGTGGCTCCCTGGCCAGGAACCGTACTGTTAAGACCTCTGTGGCCCAGTCGAACGATGACAGGCCTCTAAGACACTGAAACAGCAGTGCCTCCCAGTGCCCAGAAACTTCTAGTCAGCATGTGTGTGTGAACATTTGTGTGTGTGTGTGTGTGTGTGTGTGTGTGAGGTCGCACAAGAAAATCCTGGTCCATAATCCAAGCTGCCAGTTCTGTTGACCATCAGCAACATGGAACAAATCCAGACAGAGTCGAGTCTCTGTCAAAGTGAAATGCGTAGTAAGGTCATACAGTTCTTCAAAGAAAAAAGGAAAGATTTGAAGAAGTGAATGAAAGAGACCAAATGTACCTCTTAAACCCATAACAAGTGCGTCTGTTCTCAGTGTTATTGTTACTTTTTACTGCTGAATGTGAATGATGAAAGATTGAAGACGTTTACTGGAACAGCATGTCAAATTACTGATTGATTTTGAACATACATTTGCCATATCCCAAACCATGTCGACACGTGTTTTACATCCGTTGGTAGACAAGACCATGCTTTTGAATGGCACCAACTGAAATTCAGCGAAGCCGTTGTCTTCCATGGAGTAGTTCCAGGTTGACTTTGTTAAAAGAAAGCCCTCCCTCCATTTATCATCCCTCCATCTTCTCCAACCACTTTTCCAACTAGGGTCTCGGTGGCCCGCGGGCAAGTTACGGGGTCCGGTCCAAAAGAAATGGTAATCATGTAATTATGAGTTGTCTAAACAGCTCCAACGTGCCTAAGTGTGTCGTGTACCTCCAAATTACTGTCTGAGATTATAATGGCACCATTGGTTGCCGTTAGGAGTTGGAAGGTGTGTAAAGAGACATGTGCAGCTTGTTACCATCAAAATAATGGGACCTTAGACTGAGTCATAGAAAGTAGCATTCTTCGTGTTTATTCATTTCACCGTTTCACCCTAATTACTTTCTCGAATTAGCCAAACAACCCACTTCCTAAATATCGTTAAAAAGTCTCCATTAAAACGCTCGTCGGTAAGGTGAAAAAAGAAAGATAGAAAGAAAATAAGTTATAATAGGGTATAACAAGGGAATAACGCTAGGCAAGCTGTATTTCCCTCCACATTCTGAACGTGGCTTCATTAAAGGGTGCCTTGTGTTCTGCAAGATGTATTGTCAAGCAGCCTTCACCTCTGGGCTACCCTCCTGCATGTCCTTCTGCATGTCCAGAATGTATTCAAGCCCTGTAATTAGTAGAATTATGACCTGTCACATGACAGAAAAACGCTGGCTTCATTTTAAGAACACGCTGTGGCTGTTTTTTTTTCTTCCCTTTTATGGCTTGGGATTCTTTCGGCCTGCTTTCTGTTAAATGAGCTAGCTGTGATGCGCCTGCCTTGGCGCACCAGAGGCCATCTCACACCTTGTTACGGGGTTATTTATCCATAAGCTGCTGGGCGACGGCCATGCCAGCCGTGAAATGTGTGCAGAGAATGAGAAGCTTGTCCCTGTGTCCACTTCAATTAGACGTGTTCACAAGCTGTGGGCCTGCTACTCCTTTTTCCACTGTTCTCTCTCCTCATCCTCTCACTTTTTCCATCTGCTTTCGGGCTCCAGCGCTGGACTTCCGAGAGATGTGTGTGCGTGTGTGTCTGTTGATCTTCATGGTTTCAGTAGGAAGAAATAATATTTCCACCCAAGAAATCATATTGTTTTTATTTTGCGCAATTCTATGCCTGTCAATGTAAGTTAATGTTTCCCCATTGGAGGGCCCGAGAGAGTACCGAGAGAGTGCCCGAATTTATGCAGGAACGTCACTTGGGGACCATTCAAGACCAACAACCCTTTCAGTTTTGATTCGTAGAAATGTAAACATTTCCTTTTTGTAAGTTGCTAATGCCATTTGATGGTGCTGGTGCAAATGTGTGAAGCCTTACTGCATCATGGTTTTCTGAGGCATTACTGTTTTCCATGGTTTTTATTGCTTATTCCCTCCAGTCGAGTCCTCTTCCTTACCCCCATCATAAAGCGTCTATTTACTAGCCACTTATGGAGCCCTTGTAATTAGCGCCTATCACAAAATCAGCATCTGAAAAAGAGCATGAATCATTGGAAACCATAATGCATCTGAAACAGAGCATGAATCATTGGAAACCGTTTGGATGCCATTTTCCACAATCGTTCCAGTAAAACGTTTTGGGGGTAGCTGAAAATAGCAGTAGGGTGAGATTTCTCTTGGCCGGGGTGCGTTCATCATGATGTCAGTGGAGGAACAAGGGGACGCAGACACTCTTATCATTATGCTTTGGTGGGGTTTTATGCAGCACGCTACATGTGGTAACCATGCGGTTGAGTATTTTAATACTGGTCCCCTTTTTATATTTTGTGGGAAGTGCAGATACTCATAGTACTTTTATTCACACACACACACACACACACACTTGCGTGCTGACTAAAAAAATAACTATGTGTAATAGTAATGGCCCAAAGACATGTTCTGGAAAGCGTTTTGCTCGTGAATTTAGACATAAAGTCAAGGCACAGTCAAAGGTTTGCAACGGTCTGCAGACATGTGTGAAGCGGTCTGCATGTGGCTAGGGCTCTCCGGTGGAAAAACAGCCCTCAGGTGAAGGAGCTTTAGATATGTTGAGTTATTAGTTGGACAGGACCCTCGGATGCATGGTCGGTTCGCTGTGGAAAAACTATAGAAATACTGCCTTTGTTTGGGACCCGGACCAGGGTAGGGGAGGGGAGAGTGACGCTGCTTGAAAAACTGAAACCGAAGCTCATCGTTCACCGGTTGCTACGCTGTTACTACCTCACCTGTGGCAACGATCCAAAGATGATCCAACATAAATCACTACATACTCGGCATGGTGAGATCAGTGACTCAGGAGCCAACCGTGTTGGGCGGATGGATCGGTGGATTGGAAGTGTAAGACTCTAGAAAGAAAAATACGGTAAATCAAAGTCTATCAGTGGAATACTTGATCGTTAAGCACACGCCATTAAAACAAGGGGAACACGTGTAGCCAGACACGCAGCTCTTGAATCACCCGTGACAAGGTTTAGAAGTAGCATTGTATCTAATCGTTAGTGTCATGGCGAATTACCAAAGTTGTCAACACGTTAAGTCTGTGTTGGCCATTGATGAATAAAGGCTCACTTCCAGCCGGTGGTTTTTTTTTTTATTACAGTTGAGCTTGAGAAGAAAAAAGTGACGCCGTTAACAGGGATGACGATGATGCAGCTATGAAATTAAACAAAATGTAGCTCTTCTGTTTCGTATCTTACTCTACGGTGACTTAACAGGCAGCGATTGTGATAGGAATTTTAAAACAATTTACAATTACTACTGTAATTTACAAATAGCATTAGGTTCACATGGAATTATTGTGACGTGGATTTGAATGGCTTGAGAAGGCCTCCCAAGTAACCGTGTAAAGTTTGGAATATAAATAATCAATTCTGTATTCAGAGATCTCGGAACATGGGCATGGATGCCAGTGAAGAGAGGCTGTGAACTTTCCAGTCAGTAATTACATGAAAACCAATTCCTGTTTCTTGCAATGGCTCTGTACATTCAAGGTTTCTCTTCAGTGGAAAACGAAACGGCCGCTTTAACACTATGGATGTACAATAGTTCTTGCCAGAAACTGTCATTTATTAAAAGAAAAAAAAAAACATAATGGGCAGTTCTTGAATCCACAGCAAAGAGAAAGTTTTAAAAAAATCAAATCTTTCCAAGCCAATACCGTTCCACATCATGAGCAACGGACAACCAGAATGTCTTCCTAATTGGGATCTCGGTTTCTCCCTCAGCTTGAGAGAATGACGCAAGCTGGAGAGACTTGAGGTCTCTCTGTGAATCTGGTCAATCCGACTCTGAGGCCCACCGTCTCGAGGCACGGGGACAGGAAGAGCGGATCTCCTGATGGTAATCAGGGCTCTCACATTGATACCCCAGCTTTAAGTCTCCAAGTTGTGTGTTCTTTACAGTTCCTGCCGTAAAAAATAGGAAGCACCTGTGTAAATGGACCACTGTTCCGAAAAGGAATTGTGTTCATCTGGTCCTTGTTGTTATTAACGCAGCCGGGTGTTGTGGTCTGGTGGGGTGCATGCTGGGACAACTCATGTCTGGGTGTGTAGAGAGAGATCTGCCAACATTTTAAAATGTTGAAGTTGATAGTTGCCTGATTATCAATTCATTGATGATTTGTGAGTAAATACTGTAGCAGCTGAGCTATTCGGTTGCTCAGGCTAGTGGGGGTGCTGTTGTTATCGTTCATCATGGTGGACTTGTGAAGACTTGGGTGTGGTTCACAATCATTTAGCTAATTACATGGGTGGGGGGAATGGGTGGGTTGTACGACCTTATGGCGGCAATGACTTGCAGGCATGCGTACTACCTTATGGCTGAACTACCTTATGGTGGCAATGACTGTGCAGGCATGCGTACACACCACACACACACCCATAGTACAAGCACACTCTCACATGCACACTCGCACACTTAGGTCATAAAACTGTAGGAGGTGGTAGAAGTTGTCAGTGGAGTGGATTTATGGCGGTGTAGCATGTCTTCTAAGCTAATCATTTGGAAGGCCCAAGTAAAAATGTTCTCTTACCTCTAAAATCGAGTTCCAGCTGTGCCTTCCCTTTGGATCATGACACCTGGCCTCGTCCGATTGTATTACCATCATATCGTGTTTTAACACATTTCACAAGCTTACGCCAACACCACATACACTCACATTATAGTTGAAGAAAGCAAGGTACTAATATCTATCTCCTTACAAGTGGGGGGTGTTTCAATAGTCCTTTCTGTTGTCATTGCAGTAGTAATATATTGATTCAAATGAAACACCACCATTGTCTCCAGCACAGACGAATCACAGAAGGTTTCCTTTGAGTGTCATCCATGGAGAACCATCCACCATCTGCTTTGAAACTGACTAGCTATTAACCACAACCACAAAAGGGCCACTTAGCCACAGATAGGTAACTGGGGCGAGCGTGGCCCTTGGACAGTGGTCATTTGGGCTGTAGGCCAGTTTCTTTATTATTATAGTGGCCACAGAGGTCTGCCAAATGCACAAAGGCCGCTATTATCTGGGTTGGTGGTCCAAGACCTTCGCTCTGACATTTTGACCCCTGTGACACTCTCAATCCCCTCGCCGGGCTTCATCCCTCACAATTTTCTCACAGATCATCTCTGATGTTCTACACTGCTTAGATACAGCTAGCAAACGCATACGATACAGTAACGCTAACTAGATGGATTTAGGTCTCCTTTCTCAGTTTTTTGGTGGTTGAGAACCATGCAATCATTGGCTTTGCAGAAATCTGCAGAACTTCATTGCGCTCATACTTTTTTTGTCAACCCCTGGAAAATGTATGTCATTTCCATCCTCTGCGATCATCACCGACGTGCTTGGTATCAGGCTTGGAAAAGTAAAAGGAGTCTTATCACGCGTAAACTTGGTAGCAGACATGTCTTCCTGTTATTGCTTTTATTGGAGAGTCTGCTGATATAATTGTGGTTTACATGCCTGCAAGACCGGCAACGAATTCCAACTGAGTTTGTTACAGAAGGGCACGTGTCCTGGTGAGACCGCATGTGTACATTCAGTATGTGGTCGGAAGCACACGCCTCCCGTGCATTTACAGTGTGTTGGGAAGTGTATACGAAATTAAGCTTGCCTTGGGTTCATTTCCTTTATTCTTCCAGATGGCAACAGAAAATATATGTGGTGCTTATGGTTGGACGTTGATTATGAATATAGATAGTACCCATAAATACATTATACAGACACACATCCATACATTATACAGATACAAATCCACATACATTCTGCAATGGTTCCAGCTGTTCTGGTTTTGTTCTTACAAACCCCTTGACCTTTGACCTGAGGGTTCATTCTCATAACATGAAAGCAAACCATAGTTGTTGACAATTATTTTTTGCTGGTATTGCTAGAATAGGCATACTCATATCCGTAATCAGCTGAAAACGTGAAGGTTAAATACAGCTAAAGTACTGATGCGGGTTCAGTTGCTGGGCCCGGTGTAATGTTAAGCGGTACACCAGTCATGGAGAACATAGGTCTACAGTGTTGGCACAAGATGAAGGCCGCAGGCTGGTGAAGAATTTGAAGAATCTGTAGATGCGTTTGATCACCGTTAGAGCTGTACATTTAATCTTTCAAGGAATCCGTATACATGACTTTCCCTTCTGGGATTCATAAAGTCTTACGTTAATGTAAATGATTACTTTAATATGTATCATTAGTCGCAGCATATTTTCATATGTAAAGAATTGGTCATCCAATTTGAGTCATTTAGAATCACTGAATTGAATGATTGTATTGAATTATTTTTAACTCAGTTACACGTCTTAATAGGCGGTTTCAGTCATGGTGACAAGACATTCTAATATTATTTACAGACTTACTACTTTACTACTTTACTACTACATCTGACAACTGAGTAAATGGATAGAGGCTAGCAAAAGAGTATTTTGGCTATAGACGGAGAAATGAACAGGATATGGTTTTCAAACCCAAATCCCAGGAGACATCAGACGCTGTCGCAGTGAAGCAGCTGATTAATGGAAGCTGTCAGGGTCGGTTTTGCTGCTAAGTGGTCAATTTAATTAGTACCTTCGGGACGTCAGTTTCCAGTGGCCAAATATCAGGCTGCAAAATCCCATGGCACTATTACGTTACATAATGTGTTACATAAAAAGGTAAGCAAACGAAGCGGTTACACCGAATGACGAATTGGAGCTGCCGTTGCCTGTTTGTTTTGTACTGTGAAATGAAATTTAAAAAACGGTAATAGGAGGGTTTGTTGACGTCGACCAAACTAATAGGCGGAGTTTGTGATATGGCCATTAGGCTCGCGGTTTTGCCAAATGTGTTTGCCAAGCATAACCAAAATGTGGAAATTCTCATTACGTTTATTTCAGTTTTCACCAGCAGAAGATATTTACAAAAGCAAGTTTGAGTGAAATGATTGGCTTATGAATTAAATACGCTTCATCATTCATCATTGCGCACACATATTCACTCATTGTCACGTTATGAGTTAAAAATCTACTTTCCATGACATCCCCCAACGCCTTGCATTGGGTCAAAGTCAATGTATTTGTTCTCTCTCCAAGGAACCCTTTTTCGTCTCCTGGAATCAAATGTGAATTTTAATAGATGGAAAATCTACAATAAAAGAAGATGGGGAAAGAGCATGCTTTCTTTCTGTGTTTTCTGGTGATAACTTTAACATGGCAGCGCTACGCAAACCACCGCCTCAGCTCTCTCACAGCCTTGTCCAGAAAGGAAGGTTATGGGAAAACGCTGTTTAAACACTGAGGGGGCTGAAAGAGTCCTCAACCAAAGCTATAATGAAAGGTGCATATGGACAGAGATAAGGTATAGGGTTAGGTAAGAGTCATGGTTACATTTCATGTTAGGATATGGCCAAAAATTTGGATTAGGGTATAGGTTAAAGGTTAAGATTAGGGTTAAGGTAAAGGTTACGGGTGAAGATTAGGGTTAAGCCAGAGGTTAGGTAGGATTAGGGTTAAGGTAAAGGTTACGGGTGAAGATTAGGGTTAAGCCAGAGGTTAGGTAGGATTAGGGTTAAGGTAAGACTGGGGGTAGAGATTAGGGATAGGGCAAAGGTTAGGGTTAGGGTAAAGGTTAAAGTAAGGTTAGGGTAAGGGTCACGGTTAGGTTCTGTCAAGTAATGACATATTTGCAGCAAAAATAACCAGTGAATTTATTATGTCATCCTTCAACCAAAGATCATGTTTGCTGCTAAACACTAACAGTTCCAAGACAAATGTTAACGGAAATTGAAAGAAAACACAGTTGAATACAAAAACAGGGCTGAGTGGGAGGGGGTAGGCCAGTAATCTGTCTAAATGTTACCACATGTCCGTATAGACATCTAAGCGACTATCGCGTAACAAGAGAAATGCAAATAATTGAAGTGAATGCTTAGTGCCCCAAAGTGTACCATCAGTTGGAGAAATCTAATCCACCCCTCTCTTGTCTCCAAAGACTTGACGCTATACGGATATGAGCGGGCGTTTAGCGTTCAAAGACGCGCAATAACGTTACACCAAAATGCACCAACTAAACACATCTGGGGCGGTCAAGGCCTTCAAAGTGAGGCATGCTTACATGACGTCGCTGTAGTCCAAAGACTAGTTTTTTTCTAACCATCACGCGAATGTTTGATGAGAAGTAAGTGACGTATGACCGTTTTTTGAAGGGTTGTTTTGGGGCTTTAATTGCTTTGTTTTCTGCCGCTTCATGGCTATTAAGCGTCTGGAAGCTAGCTTGGGAACCGACGTGAGTAGGCTCAAAACACAACAGGTCATTAGTCCAACTGTCACTGAGCACCTCACAGCATGCTTATTAAACTGTCAATGCACTCTCCGACACTCCATCTCACAATTCAGTAGCTCCCAGAATAATGACGGAACATATGCGCTTAGGATTTATTCATCAGAAAAAGGAGGGAAAAAAAAACCTTTTTGAATGTGGAAGCATTGGGGAGAGAGGGGGACTTCTGATATCATGCATTTTTATGACAAACACTCAGCGCCAACAATTAATAAGTTGTGGCTACATCCAAATGGTGAGGTAAGTGCGCCAAACGGGGGTGGGTGGGGCGTCTGTTTTTGAAAGTATTTATTGTTCTCATTTGGTGTTGACAGTTGGTTTAAAAGAGCTCGCCTTTCCTCAGGCACCAACCACCCTTACGTTACGACGCTCTGATGTGTGTCACTATGGCATCTCTTTTTTCGCTACTGATCTGTTTTTCTCACCAGCCACCGCTGGCCAGGTCTGCGCTGGTGTGTTTTTACACCAGAACTTTCCACTGCGATCTGTCAGCGGGAGATGAGTAAAAGTCTGCTTGCGCCACATCGATTGGAGGAGGATTCCAGATTAGGGCTGTTGCCAGCGGGCTAATTCACAACACATGTGCTGGAGAGCGGAGAGGAAGAAGCTTCTGAGCTGGAAGGACAAGGCGAGGCTCTTATCGCTTTTTAAAGTTTAACAGTTCTACGCTAGATAAAACACTACGGCTGAGGTCAATGTGGCCTCTTGGAAAAGCAAAGGCAAAAGCTGTTGTTGTTTTTTGGTTTTTTTTGACCAAATCTCTCTTTTCTTCTGTACAGAAAGTGCAGTAGTGCATGAAAACAGAATGGTGCCCAAACTCATGAATTGAATTGAATCAAATGTCACATCACAAAGCGTACTTAGCGAGGTCTTTAATATTATATTAAATACCTTTAATGGCTTTCATTTTTCAAAGTTAGCACTGTGGATTTAGGCTTGGAACCCATTTTAATATGCTAGCACTACCATTAGCATAATTGATATTCAACTAAAGTACACAACCTCTTTGCTGTCGCTATTAAGCAGGCTCACTGACTCTAAGACTTTCCCCGTCCAATAAATACCGTAGAAATGAATCATGCAAATGCACCGTGACACCCTATTATGTTCACCTTGTTCCCTATGAAGACCGTTACAAATTTGCAATTTATCTGCCCGATGAACCCTAGCCCTCGTGACCTCTGTGGCTGGAATCCTAAATTGGGACTCATCCCACTAATGACATCATCTCCTGGACCCCAGGATGCGTACCTATATCACAGACTGGTCACACAGTCGCGGTATCCGCCAGCGCTCCCCTGACTTTGTCGGGATAATCCGCGCAGCGCTAGCATCCAGCGGCGGCTAGCGCAGCCAGGGCTGACGGCCGCCTGAGTTATCGCCCGGCTGGTCGCTGCCAATGAGCATGCTGATCTCCCCCCACTACAGGGTGGTCACGCGGCTCTGCGCCTCCCGGGCTTCACATGCCCCATCTCCGCGCAAGCCGCAGAGCTACCACCGAGACAGTTTTACGGCTGCCGCCACAGCGACTGAGAGAATGGAAAGAAAAGATATGGCAGTGTTTATTCCCCTTTTTCTTTTTTTCTTTTTAAGTTGCACGATTAGCATGGAGCTCTTATTCTAGCTAGCCATCCGGTTTTATTTGCCGCTCTATAAAACAGGGACAGCTCCCCATTAGGTGGATGGGAAACAGGCAGTGGAAATGGTGGCAGTTTCACATGTTTCTGTTTCGTTAATTTACGGTATATTTAGTAACTAAGGCTAATAAATGTGTAAAACCACCCCCAACCGCCAACAATCTTACGGTATTGGCTAAGTTGCTCTCGGAGGTAAGTGTGTGTGTGTTGTGTAGACTTTGGAAAGGCTGAAGGACTTATGAGGGGAAATGAAACCCACGCATCCTGCAAAAACATTGATGCACATGGGTAGGCCTGTCTAGGGCCTGAGTTTGTTGCTAGCCCAATCCAATCGGCTTCGAGTTTTTCGCGAGCCTTGTGTTTGCTATACATGCAGCAGATTCAGCCTTCAACCAGAGCAGTTGGGTCCAGTGGATCCACGTTACTCTTACATGCTGTAAAAGCTGGTGTCCTGTATCCTGTATGCAAGCAGACATGGAAAGCTGGCTGGACAGGGCACTGTAGCGCGTACGCATTTGGAGCCATCCCATCCGTCTACTTAAATGCACTTCGATGATAGCAGGTCGCCGTATCCCACTGAAGAACACGCTGCGGCGGGACGATCAGGAGTTTTTGTACCGACTACGCTCATCTCAGGCTTCGTCCGTGCGAAAACATAAACACTCGGGGGTTATATTGTGTTACCTGACTCCAACTGGCAATCAATCAGTGGTTACGCTGATCCGCCTCTAACTACTACCATTCAGACAGACAGACAGGGAGGGAGAGGTGGCGGTCTGCGCTCCTGTGGAGCCAGACGAGGAGGCTGATGGATGGATGTGGCGGTGGCGGCGGCGGTGGTAGCAGCAGAGCCAGGCTCCAGGTGTGAGGGAGCAGAACATCTCAGTCCCTCCGTCCTGTCTGCCTACCTCAGCCATCCAAGAGCTTCTCCTCTTTCACCACCATGTAGACTGGTGCGCGCGCACGCACACACACACGGACAGACAGACATGTGACCGCATACAGTAGTAAATTCATACACATGCACACAGACCACGGGTCAAAGAGCCAATCACAGCTATCCACACACTAATCAACACACACACACACACACAGTGCACACACACGCACGCATGCACACACACATGTGACCGCATACAGTAGCAAATATATACACATGCACACACACCACAGGTCAAAGAAGAAATCACAGATATCCATACACTCATCAACACACGTACACACACACCACAAGCCAAAATAGCAATCACAGACACACATACACAGAGAACTGCTGAGCATGTGGCCAGGCAGGGAGCAGTAAGGTTTCACTTAGGGGCTGCTCAGCCCTGCGTCTGGCATTGAGATTACACTGAGACACACAGCCTATGGATGGATATGAATTACAATTACACGTTTTTTGTTTTTTTACCTGCTACACAGATTACAAACTCACTCGCAAAGTCACCCCATCCCCTTACGAAAGACGAAACATGTGATCGTACGCAGTGTATGGACCGAACAGCACGTGATGCGTGTGTATGGTCTGATACCTAGCAGATTGCCGTTGAGCCTTTCCTGGCAACGATGCGAGTATCCAAGTCAGGCCGATCCTCAGCCAGCCCTGTGATGAAGCAGCTTCCTCTGTCGTTACCTTCTGTGGGCTTCGTGGGAACGTTTGCATTTCAAGGAGACTCACGTCGAACCCTAGAAAGACCTCGACTGGGTGTGTAATGAAACCAAACTGAAGACATGGAGGGATTGAGAGGGACAACAAGGGGAGAGTGTTTGAGGTGGCGCTAGAAGCATCTGGATGGTCACGGCTTTGTCCGATGCCAGTATTATACAAATATACAAATCAAATCAACGCGCACAGAGGCAGGTGGGCGCGTTTTTGAACGTGCTCTCGCTTATTTCCAGACCAGCATAATCGATGTCTGTTTGTATACGCGCGTTTAAGTCATTTTAGAAGAGCACCTGCTGAACGCTTAACGCGATGTGATGAATAGACGCTGTTAGCGTAGCGGCCCGGTGTTGGCGTATTCTCCTCTCGTCTGTTTGCGCCGTTAATCTGTTTTCCTGCAGATATAGTATCAGTGAAAGAGCAACAGGCCTGTTGTTACCACTTTTTGGCATCTCACCCTGTTTGTCTTCTTTGTATTTATTGGCCATGGATTAATTTCATCCCCGAAAGGCATTGTAAACAAATTGGATGAGGTACGATAATGTTATTGCAACGGTTTTCTTCTGCTTCTGGGGCTGTTTAATGTCTCCTGACAGAGTGGAAGGAACGTCTCAGTCAGTCCCTCTGAGAGGTGCTGGGTAAACCAGGCCAGCTAATGGTCTTTGCAGGTCATTCTTTTGGTATTTATTTAGTATCATTATTGTTATTTTATGAGTGAATGTTTTTCAGCGCACATTTCTGGTTCTATGACCAGAGGGGGGGGAAGCCACGACATGTGTGTGCGTGTCTTGCAGATGCCAACGTTCGATAACGACCTGGATATTATATAACACGGCTTTTACCGAGAATCGAAAAAGGTAGATCCGATAAGACAAGCATCAATAAACAGTTGACATCGTCACTTTTAATTCCATGGGGTATTTCCTACGAAAAAACCCCAACAGGTTGTCTAGAATGTCAGGCGGACGTTCTCCTTCGGCAGTGTGTGTGTTTCCGTTGGTGTGCAAAAGCAGGAGCCGCCAGCGTTGTCTTGTTGTGTTAAATGAGAGCGTGTGCAGAGATGCGTGAAGCTCCTGCGCCTCGCTGCTTACCAGAGCTGGGGTTTTTTTTCCCGCTATATATAACATAAATAAATGCCAACGTGACTTTTTCGCCCTATTCCTGCGCGTGAAAACATGGAATTGTTGTTTCCGAATATCACAGACCTCGAATATTTATCGGGTACATGTCCCTTTTACAGCGGTCACGAGCAGGCATGTTTTTCAGCTTACAGGGCCTATCAAGTATGATCTAGTCTGCCTTTTGTCTCTTTTCTTGCTGTATGGTTTTTTTTCTCTCGGTTTGGCTCCTGTCATTTTCTTTTCCCCAGTTATTTTCTGCAGCATGGGATCGTAAACTAAACTCGTAATAATAGCTAATGTCTGCATATTCTCCTATGACTGGGGTGTAAAGGAAAATATTCCCCGTGACTTCAGACCTGCACTTTCCATAGCACCTAGCACTTCTTTATCATTGCTGTTCCGTGTGTCTCGTAGTGGTGGTGGTGGTGGTGGAGGTGGTGCTGGTGGAGGTGTTAGCCTCTCAGCACAGCACATTGCTGTCGAGGGAGCCGGGGGCCGTTGTTCACGGCTGCTCCACTACTTCTTGGCAAAATGGTTTGGTGTTTTTGGGGCCATCCAGGATTTCCAGCACTTTTCCGATCGTCTGGTACTTGAGAGTCTCTGTAAGGGTTTCTACAGATGTGTGATAATGCAGAATATGATCCACTTCTGCCTCTGGGCACAGTTTCACCCACGGCCTATTAAAACACACCTCAACACCCAGGAGCCCACGGTTGAAACCCACCGTTTTCGTTCAGTTCAGAACACTCAGTATGGGTCAGCCTTTCCCCTGGCGGCTTTCACACTTGAAGAAAAATAAAGAGTGAGGTATTCTGTCTGGAGAGTTGTGCGAGACTTGCACACTTCAGGGGATTTGGTGTTTCTAACTCTAACTCTGCGCTGACAGACCTCTGTCAATTAGAGGCCTGAGCAGATCACAGCATTATCCTATTATGTAGCATAATGTCAAATGACATTGAGAAAACAGAAGAACGAAGTCACCAACCCATCACAGCAAATCAAGTTATAGGAACGCTTTCGTTGAGCAAAATCTGAAAACATTTCAGTTGTTGGAGTTTGACGGTGTTGTGACACATAGTTCCTGTTTTCCCCCGTTTTAAATCAGCAACTAAACATGTTTGTGTGTGTGTGTGTGTTTTTGCTGTGATGGTTTTGATTGAGGCCACATTGGTCACGACAATGGGAAGGAAGAAAATGAAAAGCATGTATTCTCCTCATTCTGGTCACCCTTACTCACTCCCACGCTGTTA
>OMKP01077760.1:0-13100 GCA_900302375.1 Bathygadus melanobranchus
GAGGGTTTGGCATGTGGGGGCAGGTCGTGGGAACAGATACTAGCACCCTGGGGAGAGGGAGCACGTGGACATATATACATATATACACACACACACACACACACACACACACACACACACACAGACTTGCCAGGTCCATTCCAGCCCCCACATCGGAAGAGAGACTGCATGCTATTTCTGACTACTCCATATTTGTAGTTCATGACCACTCTGTGTGTGACTCCCTGGGAACAGCGGCAGAGCTTCACATACAGACCTTATATTACACAGTGGGGAATCCCCTTGTTAAAGACACACGTTAGCATCGTTTCCACTGTAGTACAGCAATAAGACCAGAGTGGACGATAATATGATAGAGAATATAATTAAATGAATATCAAATAGTAGAAGTATGAGTAAACACTGGAATAGAACTGTTGTGGTGGTCAAATCCACTCTATGTGATTATGTAGAGTGGAACCTAAGTGCCAAACATTGTCATGAATCAACAAGCAGTCATACATCTAATACTTGTTCACTAACTGTTGTAGAGGAGCACAGCAGAGAGGCGTCGCAGCATGGGGAAAATAAAAAAAGTCATACATTTTATAGATAGACGATGATAGATACATCCCATGATGCATAGGGGTTTCCATTGTCATCAGATTCATCCAATAGATTTACCGGTTATTGATGCAAATGATCTGTCACTGGGCGACATCTAACACTTGTCGGCTTGTTTATCCAGCCAATACACGTCATGGCGACAGACTTCAGGTGCATAATTAGTGTCCAAATTCCTCCTACTTGTTCCCTAAATGGTGTACTGTATAGTGCTCACTAGGGAATAGGGAATGAGGGAGCAAGTGAGTGAAATGGAACACAGTAGCAGTAGACAGAGGTGCCCAGGTGTGTCATGTTCACCTGACGACCCAATAACAGGTGGGAGGGGCTTCTTGCCAGGCTCCGTTTTACCCTGAGGGTGACCTGAAAGCTACGAGCAGCGAGAGGATGGAGAAAGGACGTCGCTGAATAATAACTTCGCTAAATAATAACCTCACTGAATAATAACTTCCTATGTGTGGAGAAAAGACATGTGATTAAGTGTGCGTGTAGGGAGAGACCAGTCCAACTCTCGTGTAAATTATTGTTATTAAAAAATCAATATTGGCGGGTTTTCAGAAAATGCTAACGATTCTTGAAGCGTGATCATGTGAGTACGACATTTCCTGATCGATAACACGACTTACTGCATGTTCTCAACGTGTCGTCCAAACCGACACACGGACACATGATCTCACCAGGAAACGTTCAGCTGGACTTTCAAAGGAGGAATGGAAGGCTTATCTGAGGACGCACCTTTAATCTGTCGTGACTTTTGATCCGTCCGCGTTTCCATTGATGTGTTTATACTCAGGAAGTGGAAAAAAACGTCAATTGCAGCTTTTGATGCTTATCCTGAGCCTTTCTTAGTGAAACTAATGTTTTCGTGGAGCTGCAAAAGCACTGCCATATGTCTTTGAGGCGGGAGACTGACAGTTCACAAACAGGGTAATATCACACAGACTACGTCTAGAAAAAAAAACAATGCTACGACGACGACCGTTACTGGCCAGAAACGTAAAAACACACCTCCTTCGGAAATAACCACTCTTCATCATTATCTCCTGACATGAAGCAACACATTCATCTCCCCATGTTATTTTCTGTTTTTCAAAGACAGAAAAACACACACGCAAGCACGCACGCACGCACGCACACACACAAGCTGACAGAAAGATAAAGACAGATAAACACCCCCGTGGAAGCTCGTCATCCTGATGCTGGTGAAGACACAGCAAGGCAGTGACACACACACACACACACACACACACACACACACACACACACACACACACTATAATAACCCAAAAGTAGACATGTCTCAAATGAAATGTTATTAGGAGCTCACATGTGAAATAAGGACGATTCTAGAACAGTTATGTCGTTTTACAAGCTTGCAATAAAGTTGCTAAATAAGTGAAGCTATTATCAAATGACTGTCACCTCCAAACATAATGAATAGGTGATTATGGCCGAGGGTTGAGTCTTATATTTATATTATGTTATATTTTAGGATCAGTAAGTTCCATGTGTTTTCTACTATTCCATTATTTTCCGTTATTATGATATGCACTCATCCATTGCATGCAGGAATCCTTACCCGTCTGTGATCCCTACTGCAGCTCAGTGTTTGATGGACTGTCCACAGATAGGCCAGTCATTTTATCTTCTAGGTTTACTGCCACCATGTGGTTCTGTTTGGCATTGCAACCACTAAGCACCTCTGATTACAACGGCCTCTCTACTAAAAACAGACAACCAACTGCTGCTAGTGACCATCGACATGGAAAACAGCAAGTGACTGCTATGAATCGAGTTGCGTAACGTCTCGTAGCTGCTGGGCTCCGGATCAATGACCGCTCGATTACTCGGATTCGATTGGTCGGACTGGACTCTCGACGTCCGCAGCTCAACTCGTCAGGTCTGACTGTTTACAACATGGCCGCCGGCTGTTGACGTCCTCCTTGTTGATGTCTCCTTTTAGACTCGTTGTGAACTATTTGTGTAGGTTTTAGGGAGGCACACGTTGCAGCGACACGTTAAACCGCCCGCCTTTCTCTCCCGGTGAATTAGACGGCGATTTTTGCAGCTTTTTGTTCCATTTGTTCTGGAGGTTAGCATCCGTGCTAACTTTTCCCATAGGTAACAATGACAGCGACTTCAGCGGGCAGCTGCCTCACTACTAAAGGACTGGACATCAGTCTGGCCGCTCTGCGGAGACAAGACCCCTACATCAACAACATCGTAGACGTGGCCAGCCAAGTCGCGTTGTATACGTTTAACAACAGGACGAACGAGTGGGTAAGTCTTTTAAGTCTTTCTTTAAGCGGGGCTCAAGGAGTTAGCTTAGCTCGTCCGTTGGCTTCGGGGCCAGGCGCGCGCTTTCTGTTTAGGCTGAGAGGGGATCCTGAGTTGTAGCGTTATCCCGGTCTACGCCAACGCAGTTTCCGGTCTGATACTTTCGTATGAGCAGTGTACGTCTGTAAACAGTCTCGGGAGCGAGAAGAATAAGAACATGACAAGGAGCACACATGGAGTTTTGTTGACTGACGAATAATTTGACAAAGCAATATCCGAAACATGTCACCGAAATGGATATTCTCTATCAGAAGTCCCGCCCTCTTTCGCCAATAACGCACATTTGCAGCATCCCTTTCCAGGCGTTCCGTCGTGAGCACCAGCCAGGGACCGCTACATTAATTGGTTAATTGCGTGTCTATTGAGCTAAATATTTCACAGCAGTTTCAACAACCTTTTATTTCTAGCCTATTTAATCACATTATTTGCTCACAGTATTTCAAGTCCCCAATTTTATGGGAGTATTTGTATGTTGTTATGTAATATTCTTTGGTTTTGCCTGCAGGAAAAGACAGAGGTGGAGGGGACTTTGTTTGTCTACACAAGGTAAATATAGGACTCTTTTTAGACTGTATATTTCTCACGCTTGTCGAGAAATCGAATACATCCATGCATATACACATACATATACACATACACACAGAGACTCCTAATTATAGTTAGATGATAAGCTAAATATGACCTGATGGGCGTAAGAGGGAAGTGTAATAAGATGTTCAGTCATGACTTAAGTGACCAGAGTGTAAAGGCATCTACACTAAAACTACTCAAATGTATTGTTACTAGGTTGTCTGAACTAGACAAGCAATAGTATTATTTTTTTTAAATACTTATATCGAGAAAAGCAACATAGGCTGATGTTTCTGACATCGATTAAACAATGTTTCAACAGTAGATATACACAGGATTAAAATAAATAAATTAAAATTAAAAAGCCTGATTTTTATTTTATTTGAAGAAAGGGGTCTTTTATCTGCTAGTAAACCGTGTTAATTAGTTTTCTAACGACACTCTGGGATGTATTTTGAATTGTGTATCCTGCAGACTGGCTTCTCCCAGGCATGGCTTCACCATCATGAACAGGCTGAGTATGGAGAACCTGACGGAACCCATCACAAAGGAGCTGGACTTCCAACTCCAAGACCCGTTCCTGCTCTACCGCAATGCTCGTTGTAAGTACATATCTACACACGCACGCACGCACGCACGCACGCACACACGCACACACGCTCTAGACGAAAGACATGCAACGCTGCCAAACATCTGCCTTATGAGTCTTTAAGATTGAAATCTGTTGTCTGCCGCTAGGAGTGTTTGAAACAAAACAAATGTTGATTTCATGCCAGTATTCTGTACCCTTGTTAAGCACAAGGAGGGTATTTTTGCTTAGCGATGGACAGATGTACATGACATATATTCACATGCATTTAATTTAACAATCGTTGGAATATTTCTCACACAAATTAGGCGAGAAAGTATAACTATTGTAATATATTTTGGAGCTTATGCTTGTGTCCAGTTAAGTATAAATGTCACAGGATACGGGCTCGTATTTAATCAATAGAGATCTAAATAGGATATTAATAGGCAGATCGAAAAGTTATGGCTTGTGTTCTTCTGGGTAAGCGCACATATTTCAAAATGTATTCCTGGTCAGAGACGGAGTTATTTTCACTGTTATTATCACTACTGTCATGGTTGATTGCAGTCAATGTGGTATCTCGTTCCTGTCCAGTGTATTTGTTCCTGTCTCCATATTAGGTACCCAGATGGCAGGCAGTTTCTGTTGAGAATTATGAGTACATGAAAAACTGTACGACTGTTACCTCCTGCCTGCAACGTGTCACTTCATGGCATTTCACTGGTGCACACTTCTCTGTACACGGGAAGGCTTACAAAAGCACAGATGCTTTAAATATTTAGAAACTGGCAGGGACATTAATTTGATACGATGGCGTCTCAAGGAGAAGAAAAGGGGCATTGTAAAAGAGTTGTATAGTGGCAGAGTTGGCCAAAGATAAGTCATTGTTAGAGTTGTATGGACTAGAGTTGACCTAGTCTCACAGAGCCAGACCTTCCGTATGCAAAGTCTGGCTCTGCGAGACACACGATCACACGATGTCACATGGTGACGTAGTGCTCCATGTAACGTTCAGGACACACGGTGACATTTTTACCATACATATGTGCACAAATGAAAGAGTTTCACTTTCGGGGTGATTGACATAATATAGTTCATTTTTTATTTTCTATAGCAGGCATTTTAACATTGGGTAGTCAAGATGGCGCCACTGCCTCCCATTGTTTCCTCTGTGATCTTCAGCGTTCACGAGCGGATTAATACAGAAGCACAGTATAGCCTGTAGTGTACTGCTGAGCTCAGACCAGTCGCTCCTTATAAGGAGCAGAGGTATTCAAGTGTCTATACAGCACCCTCTCTCTGTCATTCTGTTTCTGTTGCTCCCTCTCTCTTTCTATCTCTCTTTGTAACACACATGCAGAAATGTATATGAGAAGAAATATACACACACGCTCAGAGACACACCACTATGATGACAGTAACCTCAAGACATCAGTAACACCGGTAACACATACACACACACCCTAAAGAACTGCATAGCTGGGCAGAAGAGATTAGATAAACATTGACATTCACTGATAACATAAACACACGCATGCACACACACATCTATTTTCTCTCTTCCTCATCCTCGAGCCTCTTCGTCAGAGGCAGGTGGAATGTTGTATTTAGACAGTGTTGCATTCCACTGTCCTGCTTCCGTCCTGCCTGTGTTGTCGATACGCACGACACGCGCACAATAACTATCAGCAGTGAGTCAAGCGTGACTCATCTGCTTGATCGTGTACGCTGTGAATACTGATGAGTCCATTTGTGATCTGCGGTCTTATTGTGGTGAGTAAACTATGCTTGGTTCTGTATCAAAAACACATGCCAATGAGCACCCAACTTACATCTGGCCACATTCATGTCTCGTGACTAATCAAGGTCCAAAATGAACACCAGCAAATGGGAGATAGGAAGAAAATAAACTAGCACAACTTGATTAGATTTATTTGTTTCTCTGCTTGTTCTGTTGGCGACGAGGAAGCCGACGGTGGCAGCAGCCGTGGAGCCCAGTTGGGGAGTCTGGTCACGTCTGTGAAATACGCACCAAGGCCTCGTCAGGCACTACTGATTATATACTGTATGAGGGAGACGTTAGGGCTTCACAGGTAGCGCCTGTGTGGAGGTAACTAGCTGTTCACTCAGTGCATCATTTAGGGCCTATAACAATTTGTTTACTTCTGAGATGTATTCAGTCATTAAGGTATTTCTTCTCAGAATGATCTTGTCTGGTTTCCTCCATAACTGTGCAGAATAAAATGGGCGAAGATCAGAAGTGATTTATTTTTTATGCGCCCTGTTATAGACAACTATATAAACAACTATATAACAACAGCTATATAAATGCAGTCCATTTACCATTAACAACTTTTCACAAAACAAAACCACTTTGAATATCCAATTACAATGCTCTCTTGCAGGCTACGTTTAAACCTTTAATTACTAATCATGTTGAAGCAATGATTATTGCAATGCAATTAAAGGCATATGTCTTTCTTATCCACAAAATAAAATTGGTGTAGTTATGGAAATTTAATGGACCTCTAGTGGATTATTGTTTTCATTTTTTAGCATCTTTCCAGTAGTTTTTAAAATGCCTCACCCAGTCACACATCTGCACAGCAACTACCGCCCTATTCAGAGCTGTTCGAGTCAGGAATCTTGCTCAGGAGCAATACAGAGAATGTGACAAGGATCGAACCAGCAGCCTTTCAGTTGCCAGATGACTTGCCCCCATAACCAGTGTCCACAGTCTTGATTTAGACACTTTTAGTCCATCTACTGCCCACTGCCCGCCCTTCTTGCACGGCTGACCTCTGAGCTCTGGGGCCGTGGAACCTTATCACTAGACAAACATGGAGCCCCTCCTGATTCATGGAGCTGGAACCAACTGGAATGGGCAGTTGGCACAGATTGGTGCTGCTCCGGGTCTAAAAATAAAAGCCAGGAGGCTGGACCCGCTACAGAATAGGATAAGGTTTCCAGGAAGAGTGGGCCTCAGCTATATTACTCTTCTGGTAAACCTTGACCAAACAAAGGTTATGACCATGATGTCGTTTTTGGGTTCAATTTGTTGTCATCCTTGATTTATGCAGTGGTGGGAACGCATAACTGCCTGACCTCTGAATGGAGAACGTACTCATGTCGGCGAACCTCAAACTCTCTCATGCTACGGCAATTGAAGACCTTATCCTTGGGAAGCGGAGACCAAGAGCTGTGTCACTCCGCTGTGACCATAATCCCCTAATCACAATCTTCTCATATATCTCATTGTGGTTTCAATCTGCTAGTGTTATCATATCAACATGTATTACTTCAGTTGATACGTGCTTGTCTTTGTATTCTGTAATCATTTCAAGTCTTTTGTAACCACATTTATGATCACGATTGCACTTATTACATGACATTAAGTTGTAATTATCAGCATAATTCTTCATAATTTATCTTCTACAGCCAAAACTCTCTCAGCAATTAATAACACAATAAGGAGGTCTCTCAGCAGATTTCAGATCACATTTCACTCAGTATTGAATATGAAAACATACCTCCAGGCCGTACATATGTGTATCCCAGGTCTGTCTCCGACACCAGCAGCCCTTTATAGCGGACCTCGGGCTCCTCTTCCAGACGCTCGTGTTTGAGCTTCTTCTGAAACAGACGTCGCAGCATGGCTGTGGCGACACTCTGGTGCCAATCCCAACGATCGCTGAACGGCCACCTCCAAAATGTAACGTTTGGTTGACGTGTTCACAGCTCTTTCACATCAGGAAAAAGCAACTTGCATCTCAGATCAAACCCTTGCTTACTACAGGTGTCCTGCGGCGGTCCCTCACAATGTCCCCCGTGGGTCGTAGCGATTAAAGTTCCTACCGTTAGCTCTTGAGCGGTCTGGACATTGTCAGGACAACACCATTAGCTGTAATCACCTCTGTGGCACTGCGTTCCAACAGCCAAAGTCTGCGCTCGTTTTCAAAGTCCGTAGCTTGTGCTCTGTGAGTGAAGGCGACGGAGGCTTTTGATGGGGGAAAGCACTTCATGTGGCTTTTATCATCACAAACACAGATGTTGGGCAAACCTTTGAGGAAGCCTGCGCCCGGGTTAGGAACAAGTGGTGATGAAGAGGAGACTTCTCTGGCTGACTGATAAAGCAGGTTCTTGACTCCAGCGGTAGACAGTCATACAGTAAAACGCACGCGTAATCCTTGTTTGAACGACCGCTAGCTACTGCTCCGGCATAACGTACGCCATCCACGTCTCTTTAGACTGTGCTAAAACTAAACTAAACATAGACAGCCTGCACGGAATAGCCTGGAGGTCCCGGAAGAGTAGTTTGGGTTTAAGCCATCATCATTGTGTATCCATACTGGGAAAGAGCAGCTAATCCCACTTTGATATACGAAACTAAACCAAAAAAAAGGAGTTGCATAACTAAAACAATCAGAAAAATCTAAATGAATTATTTTGATTTTAAACAAATCCGAAAACCAGGGAAGACAAACCAGAGATATGGATGCCACACATGGAAGTTGTGTGTGTGGTTGTTGGTGGTCAGTCCTGGTCCCACCGTGTCTATGTCCACCCTATCAGCTCCACTGATAGGGTCTTCCACTCCCCCTCGCTCTCTCTGTCCGTCACCCACACAGCGCGTCACATGGTTAAACTGTGGTTGATTGACCCTCCTCTTCGGTATCTCTATCTCACCAACAAGACCAAAAGGGCTGCGCTTCCTTCACAAACCAATGGTTATCTCACTCTTCGGCGGTGGTGTGATTATCTTCTGGTGGTTCAGGGGGCGCGAGGCGTCTGAGGTTGTCCCAACAGAGCTTGAAGGTTATTCCTCCGGGGTATCGCCCCTATTCTGTGATGCATCCGTCCGTTTGGCTGGCTTCATAACATTTAGTAGGCTGCTTCAGTTTCAGACACACTCTCTTTTGTCTACCCGGTCCCTTATCACTTCATCTCTTCTAGAGATGAGCGGGCCTGGTTCCTAACACTCGGCACTTAACTTAAAGTTGTTCGTCTCAGTGGAATCTTTGGACTGTTGCACTGTGTTCTGGCTCGGCCAGCCTCTATTTCGGTAAGACTTTCATCCTCACTGAGAACTGAAAGTGGTCCTGGCTCTGGTGGTCTTGGACTGGTCTTACTTATTATTTACTTACTGATTTTCCCAGGCTGTGTGTGTGTCTATATATGTATTTATGCTGTCAGACTTCCTTCCCAAGCTGTCTCTCTCTCTCTCCCTCTGTCTCTCGCTCCCTCTCTCTGTCTCTCTCTCTGCCTCTTTTTCTCTCTGCCTCTCTCTCTCTCAGCCTCTCTCTCTCTCAGCCTCTCTCTCTCTCTCTCCCAGCCTCTCTGTCTCTCTCTTTCTCTCTCTGCGTAACATAAGCAACAACAATACTAACTCTTAACAACCTGTCCATCTTAAGTCAACTGTATATAGACATGCACACGCACACACACACACTATGAAGTAGTATCTAATAATACACAGAGCTCGTGAAAGATTCGTCATGCAGTTTAATCTGCACATCTTCCACGGCATCGCGCTCGCAGCCATGCTGTGGTCCATGTAAGCGCGGCCCCCCTGGCTCCGTAAGTGGGAGTGAGTGAGGTCCTCGCTGGCTGAATGTTAACATCCCACGAGACCGCGTGTCTCTGTTTAACGGCTGCAGTGGGAAATCTAAACTATACTCATCCAAAGCTCTGGTTTTAGACCCAGCGTTAGAGTTCATAATAGTCTGTTTACAAGCTGTACGTGGGTACGCTGATGTCTCTGCCCAGGAATTGTACCTTCGAGATGTGGTGAATTGATTTGATCGATCAAAAAACGAAATACTACAAGGGTAGTGTTTAGGGTGTTTCGTTTAAGCCCCTAACCCCTTCCTGCTCTGTATCTATTCACTCTAAAGAGCGTCTGCTGAACGACTAAATAGTGTTGTTCATGTTCATCTTCGATGTCAAACAATTGTTTATGCTCCTTCGCTCATAGTCAGGGTTGTGAGCAGACTCACTGTAGTCTGTCCTAAACCTGAAGGGACCATGCCAAGCTGTACATGTATTCACGTGGTTCCTGATGTTCCTCCACAGTGGTCATCCATGGGATCTGGTTCTACGATAAGCAAGACTGCCAGCGCATCGCCCAGCGGATGAAAACGTGAGTACCCGACATTTTCTTGAATCACCCACACCCTCACCCACTGACCAAGTGACCATCGCATGAGTCGGAGCATTTACCGCTAGCTCTGATTATCAACATCACAAAGAGTTGTGTGTGTGTGTGTGTGTGTAGCCTAACCCAGCAGGAGCAGGCCCTTGCTCAGTCCCAGGGGGGTCTCTCGCGGCTCCCAGGAGGTGGTGTTGGAGCAGGAGGAGGAGGAGGAGAGGTTGGAGGAGGTGTGGAAGGCCAGCCCGTGGACATCCTCCAGATGCTGGCCAAAGCACGCACCGAGTACGACAAGGTGCGGGCCACGCCTGAGCTTCACACGTCAGCCTCTGTGGATGCTACAAAATTAACTTTTGTCTTTTTACCTGCCAGAGTGGATAAATCAACCAGCCAGGCATTTGTTTTAATGTGTAACCCTGGCTTTTTTGACCTGCCAAATGGTCCAATCTATCTGCCGGTGCCTCGTGGCAGGTGGCAACGTGACGAGGAGGAGGGAAGCCATCAGTTTGAGGGTCGATCATAACAGGGTGTGCCTGCTACTGGATGCTGCTCGTTTGATGAGAGCCTAACGTTATTCTGATTGGTTGGAAGCTGGACTTGGTGACTTGTGTATCACACAAACGTCAGTTTCATTGGAAGATTACTGTTCTGGCAAATAGATTGCAAAGGAACCAACACTCTGGGTGTTTCCTTGTTATATTTACAATACATTGTAAAACAGTTGTCCAATAGGGGGCAGTATATCTAACATAATCAAAGTCTTGGCACACAAAGCTACGCTATTAACATTTTATGTTGTGCCGTTAATGTAGTCATAAAAAAAAATGTCCTTTTGTTTTCATCCCTTTCCCTCTCTGTGTGTCTCAGGGAGGACAGTCTAGTTCAGAGCCTAAGGAGATTGGAGGCAGTAGCATGCTATATGGGAACCCCCACCTCATCAAACCAATACCAGTTAAACCTAACACTCAGGTACGCACACAGAATGCAGCGTTCTCTAGTACAGCCATTCCCCCCCACCTGAAGGTAGTGGCCCCTAGTGGTCAGCGAGGGTATCTTCACATGCATGTTGACGTACACCTCTATACAGTACGGTACCCGAGTATGGCTTCTCGAGGTAAAAGGTTGGGAGGTCCTGGTCTAGTAGAACTACAACCTGATTCACTAAGCTAGGGGTGGGTGATATTCTGAGCGCTAAGTGTAGGCTGTGTGAATACTGCTGAAAGCCAGGTGTAACGTGCTGGTGGAAGAAGTACTCAGATCTTTTAAGTAAGTAAAAGTAGTAATACCACACTGTACAAATACTCTGTCCTGCATTGAAAATGTTATTTAAGTAAAAGTACGAAAGCATCAAAATATACTTAAAGTATCCAAAGTAAAAGTACTCTTTGTGCAGAGTAATATATATTTTATATTGGATTATAAGTAGTGATGCTTTAAAGTTGCAGCTGGTAAATGTGAAGCTAATTTTAAAGTATTTATATTTGATATATTACTTTGCATACTGCTGGGTAGCTTGTGAATTTCCCCCTGTGAACCTATAAGCCCTTATTGATATGTCATTATTTATTTGTTGATTATATTTTGTATTGTTGATTTTAATCTTCAACGAACTAAGTAGGAAACACGAAATGCGATCATATTGCTGTTCTCAAGCTGGCTGGCGACGTCACAACGTCTCCCGGGGAAACGGCTGGTCAACATCACCCCGTTTGAGACAACATCATTCCTTTCGGCTTGTAGGCCTAGCCTAGCCTAGCCTAGCCTAGCGTACGAAAACAAAGTTATGAATACCAAGCTTATGAAGTCGCTAATACGTCGCTAGTCTATTGCTCAAACATGGCTGGTAGCCTTGTACTGGATGTGTTAATGGGTTTATTATGTTGGGGCGTGGAGTCATTTGCAGACGATTGCTTCCCCCAGGTGGCAGAAGAGTGTAGCAGCTCATGGCACATGGGAAACAGACGTTACAGGGGTTGCTTTTTCTGGTTGAACCGTAAACCTTGATGTTTTGGGGAGAGGTTTTAACAGCGTTATCGTCCAGCCCTACACTAAAGTCAACCTCTTGTTCTTGTTTCCTCTCCAGGACGGCGAGCCCGGGGAGCCGATGTCTCTCTCTCTAGCCACTCTGTTTGGCTCTCAGCCTCCGCACCCGTCACCCTCCAACACCGCGGTGCCCCTCTCCCCTGGGGTTCCCGCCGGGACCCGTCTCGGCCCCAAGCCCGGGACGGGTCCCTCAACGGGTTCAAGCAAGAAATCTGGGAGCCGGCCGGCTGTTGCTCGCTCCCTGTCGTACGACGACCCTGTGGTGGCCGCCAAAACACAAGGCACGGCCCCGGTCGGCTCCAACGCTGTGTTACTGATGAAGGGTCCGATGACAGGGAACCCTGCGGTGACCAGCTTAGCGCACTATGGGGAGACCGCCGCTGCAGTGCAGGGCTCGGTGGCTTTAAGGCCCCCCGGTTCTCCCTACTCGGCATATGTGGTCGCGGGGGTGGCGGCCAGCCCATCTGCTCCCCTGCCACCTCAGCAGCAGAGCCCCGCCCAGCAGAGCCCGGTGCAGCTCTGCCCCGCCATCCAGAAGCTGATCCAGGGGCCGCGGGCCCCCGGGGGCCCATCAGGTGCCTCGCTGCAGACCGTCTCGGAGTCTCCCGAGAACCGGCTGTGTGAGAACGGGCTGACCCTGGATCAACACCACCACCACCACCAGCAACTCCACCATCAGCACCTCCACCACCACCACCTCCAGCACCAGCACCATCATCCGCAGTATCAGCAGAGTCCTCAACACGATCACATCCAGAGACTCTTCCAGGCCCAGGTCCCTGTCTCTGCTGCCCCCTGCTGCTCCAATCCCCCTCCCCCCCTCATCCC
>OMKP01077795.1:3694-14708 GCA_900302375.1 Bathygadus melanobranchus
GCGCGGGAGTGGGGGGGGGGGGGGCAGAGAGCATGCCAAGGGGCAATTTAGCCTTGGTCCTTGGCGTGTCAATATCGTCAAGACATGTCTGTTTGGAAGGTACCACTAAATCAAAACAGTTTAAAGTGCTAATGTGGTGCGGTTTCCTTCTTCATTCCCTCTTTTAAAGACCATGCTTAAGGTCATTGCTGCCTCAGCAGTCCAGCGCTGCTGTACCTGGGGAGATCAGGCCGGGGTGTTGACGCGCTGAGGAACCGCCATGCCAGACAGACGCAGCTGACTTTGTTATCGACGCACTACTAGCCAATACATCATTATAGCGCTGTTCCTTGTGAATACAGCCAAGCCAAGTGAAATGTGTGGCAATGCCGCAACCTTTCAACACAAGTCATTTCCAAAATGAGTTCAGTACAAATTTTTTTTAAGAGCTCAGTTCAGTGCTGGCCCATTCTTACCTGCAAGAGTCTGAGGTAACCTGGGGTCAGACGCGGCAGTCGGGAAAACATGTCGATGGCGTGCGTGAGGGCGGTCAGGTACGTCTCTCAACGTGGTTCTCCGTGCTCTTCGGCCCCTTTCCCGAGTTCCTCTGCCTGGATCCCTGGGGTGGGGAAATCCACCGACTCTTCACTGGCCTTTGTGTGTGTCTGGTGTGTGTTTGGTTGTTACTTAATGCAGGACAGCCTACGGTCAGCCTTATAACATCACCCTCTGGGCTTTTACTTAAGACGTGAACACGGGCAGCAGGGGTTAAGTGGATTACTGGAGGTTGGCGGAGACAATGACAGCAGTATAAGTAGACAGGGAAGGGAGCATACTTTGTGTGTGCGTGTGTGTGTGTGTGTGTGTGTGATGCATTGAGGAAGCAGTAAACTCGGGCCATTAGCTGTCAACCCATTTTATTGTGTCTGGAGGTATGGGGAAGTTTCAAGTTGATTTTTATTGCCACTTTAAACCCAAATTAAAGACCATGATGGCACTGAAATAGGCAGTAGGCCTATAGGTGACTGCACAGGAAGTTCAGAGGAGATAAACATCATGGTAAACAAGGAGCGTTTTATTTCATTTTATTCGTACAATCAATGGCAAAAGTATTTACCAGATCTGATTGGAAATATGCAGACGCCTCTCGAAATATGATGACAGGCTGGCTCAACAATACTTTCATTATCAGTAAGGGTTGCGTTTATAAGATGAATTGAGGCTTTTATGTATGTAACAGAGCCCTTTGTTTCGGTCACCAAAGTCTAAATGGCCCCCAGAGTTGTTTTTACCTTTGACCTTTCGACTAAAACTAGAGATTCCGACGCAACAGGGACAATACATTATTGTTGTACAGTACAAATACAAAGACTAGCTTGAATTTGCTGAGTCAGCTGATTTGGCCGTTGTTTTTTTTTTCCATTTACGAGCGTCAGCACATTTAGCAGGCTTCAACATCCTTTTAGACAGGGCAGCCTCGGGGTTGTGAGCTCTTGTGCGGAGTCCTCATAATGAGGCGGTTATGGTGAGAAAATCTCCCTGCGGTGGACACGAAAGCAAGTCTCCACAGGAGGAACGACCGCCAACCTGACCTTCACCTCAACTCCGAGCCCGCCTCGCACCTCATTGACTCGTACGACGCTTGAAATCTGTGAGGCCATGGCAACAGATTCAACACTTCACCGTGCAACCTAAACACTGTGGTGAAAACCATGGAATGTACTTTCATGTTGAAAAGAAATGATGGAATATAAGTGCCCTTAAACCACTGAAAATGCAAAGTGTGTGCCAATCACTACAAATACCTGTGGTGAAGTAGACAAAAATCTAATCAAAGCATTTTGGGGTAATGCAGTTTGCATCCTTGTTGTCTGTTGGCTAATGTATCCAGAATGAGACCATTAGCACCTTTGCCAGATGTCCAGCATCTGGCGGCAGGTCAGAAACTCAACAGAGGTCAAAAATGATCTAGATTTGCACTGCGATGTTGAACACAGTCAGAGTTAATTGTTGCGGTTGGCTTTAAAATGACTGGCGGTGTAACTCTAAGAGACCATTCCTCTCAAGTATGATTAGTGCAAGACAAGCATCGTTCAGGTGTTTAATGGCACTGCCACCCCTGGATAATCCTCTGGCCTTCTACCCACCTCTTCCCTTCGCAATGGGGCTCTCATCGACTAGCCGGCCAATGAGGAACAGATTATTGGGAGGGACAGACCGACAGGTCATGTGACTGAGCGGTGATCTCTTAATCTCTTAAGGTGTCCCGATGCTGGACACATTGCTTATAGGTGCACACACGGTTCCAAGGGGTAAGGTACAAGTTACGTCACTTGCTGGGTTATTTGTCATATGGATGTCATAACATAATCAAAGTTGTCTTTTACAGAGGACATGAAAACTTTCAGTGGGGATGAAAAAGCACATTTAAGAGCTTCAAGATGCCCCCACTTGAATGGAAATGGCGTGGAGTCGATCTAAATGACAAGCTAGCCCAGTTAGCCAGTTGGTTCTAAATGTCATGACATCTGCAGTCTGGGGTGGCTCTTCAAGCACAACTGACATTTGGTTTTCTGGCAATTAAAGGCCGATAGAGGGAGGACGAGTGTGATGCTAATAACAATCAGGCATCTCATTTGGACTGCATCAACCACTTGGTAAAAGAGAGAAAGTAAAAGCTATGGAGGTGACAGCTTGGTCGATAAAGACCACAGTTTAATTGTGGTGGGAGATTGAATTGAGCCAAAAAGGAGGGGACCTGATTTTTCAGTAAAACTGAAGACACAAATAGTGTGAGGACAGATATAAAGACATAAAACAGAAAATGTGTAATTTCCTATTGCTTGCATTTCTGATTGGCTCAAATTGCCACTGCCATGTGACATCACTTGGCAGTAATCAGAACCAATACATTCGGCATCGTGTTCTTCCTATGGCCTGGCACGGCTAGTCCTCCGGGAGCCTCCTCGCAGTCTTGTGGTCGTCTTTTCAGACGGTCACTCCTTCGCATCTCTCCGCATGGGGAGAATGTCTGTGATCCAGTATCTGAACAGTGGTACCACGGCGGCAGTTTCTTCTGGGGGGAAAAACAAGACAAGCGAGGATGAGCCAGAACGGGGATACGCACGTTCTACAGCTGTCAGCAGCACGTCCACTGATTCTCTGGGGGGTTGCTCATCCCATATACACCCTTTTAGCTGCCAACATTTTCACAACTCATGTTCTTTAATCTACAAAGTATTCCACACCCACGCTTCCTACTCATGTGTGTGCACAAATACTATCATTAATGCTTCTCTATCTGGAGGAGAACTAGGACATCCAACGCAGCAGACTTTCTCTACATCAAAAGAATCCAATGTGGCCAGAATCCATTTTTGATGTTTTCCCCCACTCCACCCTCACTACAGTTCATGAAAAGCAAGAATCAGAAGCAGCAGGACGGTTGCATGAGCGAAGCTTCCTGGGTGGAACTGGAAAACAGCCAACCTGTATAGAAGCGTTGGTTATCTGTGCTACACACGCACACTGCGGTCAACTGGTTCGGACAGTTGGAGCGCACTGTGGTCAACTGGTTCGGACAGTTGGAGCGCACTGCGGTCAACTGCTTCGGACAGTTGATGCACGCTGGGGTCAACTGGTTCGGACTGTCGTGGTGGAGTGTGTGAGGGATGTGTCGGTGTGGAGTAGAATATAGATTTTTGTTCACTCAAAAAGGGTTGGTTGCTCATTACAGAAACTTAACTGCCACTGGTGTATGTCTGAAGTATGAAACTATTCTGCTGTGCTGCATTGTAGTTAGTCAAACCGGCTTTTGGATGTGACAAATGATTATCTATGGACTTCTGTTATCGTACCAGGAGGCTAGACAGGAAATAGGTCAGTATATTTTATGCTTGAAATTCATTGAATCCTGAATCCACCATGACAGTAAAATTCCATTGATTCTCTGATTGCTTTGCTGTCAGTTTCCTTTTTTTAAGTATATCACATAAAAAGGTATGCTGTTTGATCCACGTTTGCATTTGCAGTAAACGTTTTAAAGTGGCAATCTCCAGCTAAGCTTATCTCTAATCTTATCATATTAAGTATGTACTGTATATAATACTGACTGCAAGTACAGTCAGGTGACGCCCACCAACCGACCTGGAGGCAGGGGGCAGGTGCTGTGGAGATCCTCCAGAGCCTGGGCAAGCCTGCCAGCTTCTTTGCGCTGCACGAGCCCCATGAGGTGGGTGAGCTGCTTCAGGACTGATGGAGGAGCGCTGCCGTCCACCATGTTGCTCAGCAGTTCCTGCACTGCTGTGGTTGGCAGAGAAGGCCGGTCTGGATGTACCGAGCCTGGAGAGAGAAGGGACAATACAGGGCATACAATATGAACTGGTATCGTAAACGTTGCATTTTGGAAACTATAACTAATATAGGATTAAAGGAAGTGGATTCATTAATCTGACAAATAGACTAACTGATTTTGATTGATTTTAAAACTGTGGGTTAGGGTTAGAGTTAAGAAACTTAATATAGAGCATTGTCACCTCAGGACCTGTGAGAAAATAATTTTCAGCCATAGCTTCTTCCTGTAAAAATTGACCAATTAGGCCAGTGTGGCATTATCGCCAAATTGTCGGGGCGGTGAATGAAACGGAACGAACAGTGTGTGCGGTCAGATCATTTTGATCCCTGTAACCAATGGACAGGAAGAAGCAGCCCAGCCCAGAGCACAGTCACACAGATTTGCCACCCAGTCACATCCCAAAAGCCATGGCAAGTAAGCTGTGATGGCACGGCATCACTTGATTTAAATAGTAACATGTTGTTTAATATATCCACGTCAATAACAATAATAATAATAATAATAATAACAATAAATAATAACAATAATAATGATAATCATAAGAATAATAATAATTCATTCAATACAATTAAAAAAGATCATTTCTTTGCACAAGGACAAAGTCCATCCTACAAGTAAAGGTTAGGCCAAATGCTCACCGTCCGACAGATAGAGCTCCATGGTGCTCCTGAGGAACAGTGACAGCTGATCTGCTCTCTTCCCTTCCTCCTCCTCCTCCTCCTCCTCCTCCTCCTCCTCCTGCTGCTCCTCCTCATCACATTCCTTCTGATAGGTGAACTCCAGGGCCGAGGTGTGAGGCACCAGGCCCAGCGAGCGCAGCTTCTCCTTGTGGCGTTTCTTCTTCATCTTCCTTCTTCTGTTTTTACTCAGATGCTCCCCACCACCACCACCACCACCACCCACAGCAGCGACACTGGAGTCCTGTGTGGGGTGATGGGCTTTAAGTTCACTCGCTTCTGTTTCTACATCAATGGAAGAATGTTCGTGGAGGGCACGCCTCTTTTTTCCCCTTCTTCTTCTGCGTTTCCTGTGTTCTTCGCACGGCCCGTCTTGGTCTGTGTCGTCGCTGCTCTCTGCTGCGGCAAAAAAGGTTTTTGGTCATGACTCAGTCATCACCTTATCTTAACTTAAAATGGCTGCATCGTCGAATGCACGAGCCGAACGCAACATGATATGAGACGAGCGCAAGTATTCTGTTGACAATGTTCTGACAATGACAAGGGACGACGAGTCCTACACTGTAAGTTAATCAGCTAATGTATACTTTTGTACGTTTGTGTGCCAATGTGTTTCATATCTGGCAACCCGGTGTCGAAATGGGCAGTGGGCGGGGTCAACTCAGAGAATAGTGAATCACACAGACCAAAACAAAAACAGCCATTCCGGCCCGGAATGAACATACTTGCTGTATGTAACATTGTTGTCGAAGGTCTGTAGTTTGACTTTCATGTTTCCTCAATCTCTGATGACATATCATGGTCAGTTTATTTTTAGTTTTAGATTTAGTACAGTACATTTGATGTAAATATAGCACCTTTAAAAAGCATATCAAATCGAATGAATCTATGTTTAGATTCTAAGGTTCTAAGTCTTCAATGTACTGTACTGAATATAAATATGATGACTCAAGCCTAAATGTGTGGTTTGCAGAGACAACACTCTTGTCAACTTAGATGCCCTTTTTTTTTTCCTACCTTCTCACATCTCCAGTGCCTCTCTGTAAGATCTCAGAGACCCTGAGGGGCGCAAGGCAGCCGGCCTGAGTCTAATGACTAGTGGCAGGCTTGCACCAAGAAATATCAGAACAACAGTGTCAACACGTGAGCTGAGCATTCTTAAAAACTGCATTTCTGCGAGTAGCAATGGCTTGTTTCTGCGCGAGCTTGTTTGTACCTAACCATTTAAAATAGCGTTGGTCTGTGCAGATAAACAACTGAGCAACAGCGGTTTTTTTTAAACACTATCCACTCTTGCTGTCATGTCTCATGGATGATCAAGATGTCTTATTTTCCCAGAGCATTTAGACAAATATGTATTATTTACAGTGAATTCGATTCGGCCCTTAACATGCAGAGGATTCAATGAAATATGTAGAGGAGTGATGCACGTTCCATGTTCTTGTTCAGTATCGAAGAGGGAGAAGGGATGTTTTAGGCTGGAGCACACCACTTAAGACTGCGACATCTGTCCCACAGTAGTGGAAACATCATGGGCTTCTCAGCTATTTTATACATCTGGCTATGGCTTCGAACCAAAAAAGAGCAGCTGCCACGCCGTTGGTTATCAACTGGTTAAGTCAACCCAGGTTTTCCCAATCGACCTATGAGTGCGTTAACATAAAGGGGCGGTGTTTGTGCCATATGACCAATCACAAACATGGACATGTAATCCAGGCTAAAAGCAACACAGGAAGAAAAGCTGTCAAAAAGGTTCATACGCTTATCAATATCACTACCCCATCATTAAGGCACGAGTAGATCTGACTATTAATTAATGAATTAATTACAACTGTGTATTCCGTTAAATGTGTTGTAGAGGTAGCATTCTTATGGCTTGTAAGACAATTTTAGCCTTATTAGTTCAGTGTTAAACTGTCTTGGGAGCAAACACAACATACATCACTAACACCATTTCAACTTTGATGTGTCACACTGACAACATATGGCTCAAGAAACTGACAAAGATAAGCAATGGCTTATGGTAAATGCAATCCATTTACCATAAGCCATTCCCTCCACTGGGAATCTCTATCTTTCACATACATAGGCCTACTCGTCAGGGAAAGCCACAGGGTTTTGTCGGGCTCTAAAACCTCTTATCTTCATAAGAGAGACCCTCTCACTATTTGTGCCCCGAGGTCCAAGGGATCTTCTCGGATTGAGGAACGGTGATGCCGTTTTCCAATAGAATTGATTGGTCAGTAGGCGGTGCTTTTATATGTGTTGATCTGTTATGATTTTATACGTAATGATTTTATAACGCCAAATCCTGCTTCGTAGTAAATGCCTCTGAGCCATTTGGTCCATTTTGAATGGGACTGAGTGTACCCAACTATATAACGGTATGTGAAAACACTCTTATTGTGCTACTCAGGTGATTGTTGAAATCATGATCAGCAGTTGCCGAATGCAAGAGAAGATTATTGGAGTCCTAAAGTAGATAGAACTGTGGTTTTAGGGCAAAAAGGTTCTTATAATGACAAATAATTAGGCCAAAAAGAGCCCACGGAGAGTTAGAAGCCGATGAGTAATAAACATTAATAATGCACATGGATGCCATTTTAGATATTTCTGCCAATACATATCCTAAGTAGGTACACACAGTTTGAATGTTTTATGAGGTCAATTCCCTCTGCTAAACCAGTGGGACTAATGAAGAGCAACAGAGTTCAATATAAAATATATAAATCTAAAATAGAGCACACATCATTCAATTTACTTTATATTGCTCGTTCTAGCCACAAAGTCACCCACCAACAACATAAATAGAAAATGTTCAAATCAAGATAAGCATGTATTGAAATGTTATTAAAAACATATTGAATTGAAATATTACGGATTATTTTAATTACACTTTGAGTCTGACCATCGCACTTTAATTCACCCCAGAGTTTAATGTGATCAAGGTTTATTGAGTCCATGTAAGTCACGTTGAAGACATAGACATATCAATATCGTTTACTCGTATCGTGAATATGAATCCTTTGAAACAGTGAAGATGGAAACCATTAGCATCATAAAAAGTACGACAGAAGCGAGCCAAATGAAAGTCACTTTCATTTGGACCAGGGGCTGGGCTCATTCAACTGGTTACCGGTTGGAGGTACAGTTCAGCCACATAAACAACAAACTAATCCCCACCGGGGTTGGAAAAGATCATACCCTACAAGTCATACTAGCACTCTGGGGGGAGCGGCAGATTCCGGAGAATCTCTGACATGGTAAATGGCGCCATAACTCCACGGCAGGCAGAGCACATCATAAATGTAAAGATTACGACGCTCTTACCAGCTGCTTCCTCGCCACTATTTATGCTCTCCGGCTGGGGGAGTGTGATGGATGCCCCCTGGATGGCCGCCTGGTAGTCTGCGGGAGGAGGCAGGGCCGTGTAAACCCGCATGCCTGGATCAGTGGTGCTGGATAACGACTCCCTGTCATCTAAGACACAGAGAGAGGTATAGATGGGGGGTTAGGAACCATATTCTGGAGGGAGAACGTAACCTTTAGTGGCGCTTGTGTGTGTGTGTAAGAGGTTTAAAAGGGAAAAGTTGGTGCACATTACATGGTCAACTTCAGGAAAGCGATTGGTGTAAATTGAAGCTATGAATGTTTTTATATAAATGAATTAAGTGTAGTGTGTGATGTGCAAATGTAATGTAAGGGTGAAACAATCTTTGTCAGTTACAGTCACAGAATATACAGTACATGTACATACATGTTGTGTTTACCTGAATTCTGAAATGTTTTTCTCTTCAGAGCTGGTTTCTTGGCTAATGTCTCAACAACATTAATCGGGTTAGGCGTATTTTCCTCTGTTTGAGCTTTAGGGTAAAGCTTCTGGAGAACTTTTGATTGAAATACTGAAAGAAGGAAAAAAACAAGAAAAGCATTTATGTTTTTATCGAGCTTTACCGACACAATGTGGTCAGCAAGGTTATTTTGCCAAATGCATTGCGTTGGCTAGGTCACAAATAACATCAGTTATTTCAGTTCATTCAGAAAAGGAAGAGTATGAAGTATACATGTCCTAGTGGGCGTGTACTAAGTGTCAACGTCAACAGGTAGCACGTGTATTTGTTTACAACATATTCACGCGAGACTACAGATTACCTAGTTTCGATTATTTGTGATTAGCTCACCAGCCGCGACTAACGCGGTCCATTTGCTCACCGGGTGAGCACGTAGCTGGTGAATTAATAACACTCACCGTCTTTTCTTTGTGCCATTTCAAAGCACGTAGTTTAATGCAACTTAATGTGCACCGTGAGACGCGGACAAGGCCGGCGGTTGGGTGGCTGGCTAACAAGCTAGCAATAATCCATTAGCCAGAGTCCAAATACAGCGCACCAAAGGCTAAAACATACCACATGTTAAATAAAACACATGGTTACACGACAATGTATAAACATGCGATGTAAGGGGCGGCTGTGATAGACAAAGTCAGCTTCGTTTAATAAATGGTCATACTTCCTGGGGCTTCCAAGGCGCATTGCACTCGCCCTGCAAGCTAGGAAGCTACAACAGAGCACAAGAGAAGGGGAGCCAGCACTCCCTCTGCGTTCAAAACACGCAACTACAATACTGTTGCCATGCGCACACCGAGCCAGCTTGAAAGGCTGCTCTGACAGTAGCGCATGGGAAGCGCGATGAGAATACCAAGTAGGTGCCTCCCCATGGCTCAGCATCAGCACCAGCGCCGGACTGAGTTCATATTTGCGCACTCTCCAAACTTGGCTTGGGACCTCAGCGTACGAACGGGGTTTGAAGGTGGAGGAACTGCCTAGAATGTCAGCTCTGAAAAAGGTAAAAACCGACACTCCCTTCTTTGACATGTATACATAGATGTTGTTAACACATGTGGATCTTGAGCATCCCGGTGTTTTTTTTTGTTAATTGTGTGTATTTATTAATAATTGTTGATTATTTTACGTGAGGTGGACTATGGGTGGGTTTTCAGAGCTAGCTATTAGGTTTGAGACATACTGTTTCACTTCTTAGTATGAGTTGCAATAACAGTAAAATAATGCTTGTAGTGCATCTCTTCAAATGTTCAAATAGTAACCACATACAACTAAAAAAGATAGAGATAAGATGAAGAGAATATGTTGCACGCTTGCATGCATAGCAAATCCACCCATTGACACTCCTCTCGCCTTGTGTGTCTTAATAGTGTAGGCAAGAAGCACAACTTTTCAGACTGAAAAATATCTAAAAAAGAAAGGTTAACATCTCAATTAATCACTGTGCTGGGTCAGATTTTTCCCCGATTATTCTTGGGGTAGGTTGTCACACAGTAGCTAGGCCTATGTGTTCCCAAATTCCCACTACTTCTTATGAGCTATTTAGCTTGTCCTTGTCTGACAAAGCCCACTGTCAACTCCTCAAGTGAACATCCATGTGCAGTTTGCCAGCTGCCAGTAGACTACTATCCTTTGGTGATGACGAACGTCACAATTGCTCTGAGGCCAACGATTTTGTGTTTTGTGTCGATTCGTTAAGCTATGCGAGTTTCTTTTCCTGTGAGGGGTTGATTAACACTGCACGGCAATCAGGCCTGATGTGTTTGTTTGGGACGATGTGGGACTAGAAATGCGTCTCAGCGGTGATCAGTGCTTGTGTAAGACACTTGTCGTTGCCATTGTCCCATTGTAAGTGTGGCAACACGCATCCCTTACCAACCACACAATGCAGTCGCGTGTTGAAGCGCCCCGATGTCTTCTTCCGTTAGTGGTTCTGATTGAGCATGAGAAAAGAAACGCAGAATAGAAGTTAAATGTGAAATCAAACGCCTACAGAGCACACACAGAGCTCTCAACGCACACACTGAATGACAAAGTGCTGGCAGCCAGCTTTCACATGGTGGAACATCAAAATTGCAGAGGTGCTGAAAATAAAACGTTCATTGTGTTGCCTGAAAAGCTCAGTTGAGTATGTCTGCACCCCCACCCTACCCCCACCCGAC
>OMKP01077805.1:0-30947 GCA_900302375.1 Bathygadus melanobranchus
GGAGGTGGGTAAGGAGAGACAGTCTGAGTGTCTATGAGGAGGCTCTCTTCTCCTCGTACGGAGACTCGTAGGCCTCCATGGGGGGGCAGGTGCACACCAGGTGCTGGTCGCCATAGATGTCGTCGATCCGCGAGATGCTGGGCCAGAACTTGGTCTCTGGGCGGATGAAGGGCTGTGGAAGACACTTCATTAACATCATGCTAACCAAACATAACAGTGAATATACTGCATCTGCTTGTTATTTTACAGTGCATTATTGCATGGGTACAAACGCTATAAATTCTCCTTAAAAGAGACAGAGAGATAGAGACAGAGAAAGAAACAGAGAGACAGAGAGAGACACAGAGAGACAGAAACATAACAACAGAGAGGAGGAACATATAGATACATAGACCTGCTTTATGAAGGGCTGTAGCTTCATCCCAAACACCTCTTTACCAGAAGGTAGAGAGCAGGTCATGACAGCATAGCAGGAAGCTAGCAGTGTCTGGGACCATGTGTGTGTGTGTGTGTGTGTGTGTGTGTGTGTGTGTGTGTGTGTGTGTGTGTGTGTGTGTGTTCATTAGGGCCTTTGGCTGTTACTGTGGCCAGTAAGCAAACCGTGTGGCTCTATAAATATTTACGAAAAGGCAACAAAATCCCAATGAACTCTTTTTTTTTTTGCTCTCCTTGTTGGTGTCACACTCAGTTGTGTTTAGTTGTTTAGTGCCAACACATTGTGTAGCTTTGGATGTTTTGTGTTTGGATTATATTTAGTCCAAAAATAAAGACATAATAATAAGATAAAGTGTGTGTGTGTGTGTGTACTGACCAGGGGGAAGGCAGCCTGCTCTCTAGAGTAGGGTCTGTCCCAGCTAGAGGAGGAGATGCTCGCCAGGGAGTGAGGAGCCATCTGTAGAGCAGACATCAAGAGTTAAAACACGGTCTACATTACAAAGGTTACTAAACACACACACACACACCTGTTTGGAAGAAGTTGATACACACACACACCTTGAGGGGGTTGACGCGGGAGTCCATTCTGCCTTCCTCAATGTCTGTGATCTCCTGCCGGATGGCCAGCAGGGCGTCACAGAAGCGGTCAAGTTCAGCCTTGTCCTCTGACTCTGTGGGCTCCACCATCAAGGTCCCGGCCACCGGCCACGACATGGTGGGCGCGTGGAAACCTGCACACACACACACACACACACATTTATTTCCCAAAGTGATTTTTCATGGCACACGTATGAAGCAGTAGAAAACAGCAGAATGTGACAGTTCCCATTTAAAAAGTGATCATTATTATGAATTATTCATATTATTAACATTCCATAACATATGAATAATTCATCAAACAGGCTTTTATAGGTCTGTTTGATGATAACCCCTAATAAAACCTATTGAACTATTGAACCTATTGAAGTGCATTGGATAACATTTTCCACCAGATGGCGCCAGATTCCTGTGTACGTTCATATAGTCAGTCTCACCGTAATCCTGCAGTCTCTTGGCCACGTCCACTGCTTCAATATTTGCGGTTTTCTTGAATGACCTGACGTCCAGGATGAATTCATGAGCCACGAAACCTGTATGCAAAGAGAATTGTGGATGCTTATAAAGAGACCAATAGAGACGTGTGTGTAAATGATAAATTCAACCAATCCGCAGTCTCTGGACACTGAGCCAAATTAAATGTGTACAGCTCACCTTTCCTGCCTTTGTAGAGGACCTTGTAGGGGCCTTCCAGGCGCTTGGCCATGTAGTTGGCGTTCAGGATGGCCACCTCGGTGGCATGGGCCAACCCCTTGGAACCCATCATCTACACAGCAGACAGTTATATAACTAGAACTCCAATAAAACAACAACGGCTACTGAATACTCTCCATTACTTTAGCATGCCCTACAAGATGAGAATTATCCTCCCTTTAAATGTAATGAAACTCAAATCATTCATGTACAAAAACAATAACAACAGGTCATCAAAACTCTTTAAGGAGCCGCAAGACGGGACACGTTTCAAATCTAAGCTAGCTTCAAAACTAGCGTTTAGTTTTTCGGGGGAGTGAAGCATATCGGGAGGTGCAGACCTTAATGTAGGCCCAGGAGATGGGCAGGATGGCACTAGACCCCCATGGAGCCGCGCTGATGGTGCCCAGAGAGCTGCTGGTGTTCACAGACTGCATTGGCACCACTGGGTGGCTGGGCAGGAAGGGTGCCAGGTGGGACTTCCTGTAGGGTGAAGAACAGAATAAACAGGCCGGTAGAGAGGTGGTTCCCCACTGGTGTTCCGACCGGTTGAGGTGAGTGTGACTGTACATGTGACATACTGTGTGTATATATAATATCCTGGTAACATGGCGTGTGACTCATATCCTACTACAACTTCATGTTGGTGTGCCTTGATCGTGGTGAAGCAGACTCACACTCCGATGGGCCCCATACCGGGGCCCCCTCCTCCATGGGGGATACAGAAGGTCTTGTGGAGGTTCAGATGAGACACGTCGGAGCCGTAGTCACCCGGGCGACAAAGACCCACCTTCAAAAGAACAAGAGACGCTTGACCTTTCACCTTACGGGGGGGCCCTCTTCATCTTCCAGACACTTTAGTTTGACATTTTTATTCATCCTGGCCGTCTCCGGCTCCAAATGCAGGTTGTCGCATAACTGACAGGACGACATCGTTACCTCGTTTTAAGTTGAGGAAAGGCAAACCTACTTCTGCTAGAGTTACTGACCAAGCTTCGGTAAATGAATGAGGGTTATAGAAAACGTCACCATCACAATCGACTTCATGAAGTCGTGTTTGTTATTCTACATTTCAGAATATGTGCTTAACCGCAGTTAAATATTACTTCCTTAAATTCCTTTTCTGAGCAATCTTTTTTTCACTGTCACTGTCAAAGGGTCAGGTGACTGCTGCTATCTGCAGAGGAGGGACACCCTGATGACAGCTGGAGGAAGTTCTGGATACAATCAGTGACCACAATGCTGTCGGCAGACACCAAAGGTGGTTCCACTTCAGCTCACACTGTGAAACAACACTCCTTATCCAATCACTTCTGTACTTAGACAAGCTACTGAGCAATTATTTGTTTTAAAAAGAACTGAAATGACTCCAGAATTTCTCCCCAAAAGTACAACTTTGTTGTTGGTTGGGGGCAGATGATGTATCCAATAATCAGCCCCCAAAATGGACAATATGTGTATAATAATGCCTCTGTTTGTGGTTGCCAAGGTTACCCCGCCTCACCTGGGCGTTCATGTTGGCCCCATCCAGGTAGACCTGACCGCCGTGCTGGTGAATGAGCCCACACACGTCGCTGATGTTCTCCTCGAACACGCCAAAGGTGGAGGGGTACGTGATCATCATGGCCGCCAGGCTTGCCTTGTGTTTGTCCACCTATAGAGGAGGGAGAAGAACATGGGCCTTGTTCAACTTCAGCGGCCATCTTGGTTCTAAACGCTAGCTGAACACGGAGTTCTGCATTCAATAATTGGTATTCATCAGGATAAGAGTTGCAGTGTGTAGAGCCACTGTTTCAGGGTTTTTCAGTTAATAGTGTACATACAACTACTATAAGTCAAGTTTCGAGTAGAGTAGTAATATTTTCTTTTTAGCCACTCTGAGTGGCTGGTGGAAGCCACTTCGCTCTGTAGACCACAGCACAGGCTTAGCGAGGGTTACATGAGAGAGTAAAGCCTCTATCCCTCTCGGCTCCGGGTCTCACCAGGGCTTTGAGGTGGGTCATGTCGATGTTCCCGTCCTTGTCCACCTCCACCACCTGGACCTTCATGCCAGCCATCTGGGCGCTGGCAGGGTTGGTGCCGTGGGCCGACTTGGGGATCAGGCAGACCTAGGGAACAGATAACCACACCACTGTGACCCACACCAGGGTGACCAACACCACGGTGACCCACACCACGGTGACCCACACCAGGGTGACCCACACCAGGGTGACCCACACCAGGGTGACCCACACCACTGACCCACACCACTGACCCACACCACTGACCCACACCACTGTGACCCACACCAGGGTGACCCACACCAGGGTGACCCACACCAGGGTGACCCACACCAGGGTGACCCACACCAGGGTGACCCACACCAGGGTGACCACACCAGGGTGACCACACCAGGGTGCCCACACCAGGGTGCCCACACCAGGGTGCCCACACCAGGGTGACCACACCAGGGTGCCCCACACCAGGGTGACCCACACCACTACAATAAAACGTCCTCGCTCATCAGAGTATCAATTGGATCCTGACATGTACTAGTACTTCCTGATGTGTACTACTACTTCCTGATGTGTACTACTATTCATCATATTAAATACACATCTCTTGTCTTAACTCTTTTGGTTTTCTACGCTATTTTCTTCTCAACGTGTGCCTTTCATCGTCGTTGAATGTCAAGCAAGGTGCTGAATTAACAGTGGAGACATAATCCACGTGGATTAACAGAAGTGTAATGTGTAAATGTTCCTCCAGGGGGAACACATGGACATTACCGTATACATTGGCTTGTGTCATCAGGTCTGTTTAAAGACATCATAGCAAATAACCTGATCATGTGATTAACTGTAACATTTCTTTTGGCCCCTGTGTTTCACAACTTGACTTAGTAAGAACACATGAACGTTTCCCAATGGCTCCTAGAAAAAGCAGAACTCTGCACATCAGGCCACAGACTTGCAGTTCTCACCAGCACAAAGCCGCCAAATATGGAATCTTGATTTCAAGTAACCCCTGTTTTTTTTCCCTCTGCTCGCCTCCTTATTTGGGCGATGGGCAAGGTCAGGATATGGACCTTGCCTCCTATCTCTCAGGCCTCCTATCTCTCCTATCTGTGATGTCGTTATAAGGGAGCCATTAGAAAACAAAGGCCAAATTACTGAAGTCAGGGAGGCTAGAGGCTGCTGGGGGAAGGGTGGAGGGAGAGGGGGGAGAGGTGGGAGGAGCAGTGTTATCTGACCACGTCTTCCTACCATCTACCACTAATCAGCAGTTAGTGGCACACACACACACACCCCCACTTGAGAAATCTGGGACTTTTGATTTGTGACAAACAAGGAACGAAGAGGATCATGATTTTAACCCCTGCCAGACCAGTAACCTGGTCAGTTACATAACCCCTGACCCCTACCAGAGGTTGAACGCTGGTCCAATAGTAACCTGGTCAGTTACATGACCACTCCAGCAACGGAAGCCGCTCCCACTAGTTTAGGTAGTAATCCATACGGTTCTTACGGTTCTCTGGTTCTGTCCCTGGGAGTTCAGGTAGGCCTTGATGGCCGCCAGGCCTGCATACTCCCCCTGAGCACCGCTGGGAGAGAAGAAACACCATGAGACACACTGTTCACACAGACACACACACACACACAGACACCCCCCCAGTACAGTACAAAGAGCAACAGAGGCCAATAGCACTACATTCATAAACCAAGTCATAAACAGTGTTGGTGTGTTAGCTTAGTCAGCAAAGTCCTATTCATTAATTAATCAATAGTTTGATAATGAAGGGCTCATATAGATAGATTGTCATTAACTGAATTTCATTTTCACATCAACATATTTTTACATTTAAAAGCTAAAGAGAGATATAAACAACAGAATGACAACATCATTCTGAACATTGATTGATCTTGTTTTGATCATGTGCAGATATCTTGGTAATATAACACCACATATCTGATATACACGATCCGACCCCACCTCATCTAGCATTTAGAACCAAGATGGCCGCCGGGCCCCGGTCCGTACCTGTTGGGTTGGAAGGAGATCTTGTCGTATCCAGTGATCTCACACAGGTCCCTCTCCAGCTGTGTGAAGAGCTGCTGGTAGCCCTGAGCCTGGTCCAGAGGTGCGAACGGGTGCAGGTTGGCAAACTCCTTCCAGGTGATGGGCTACACAACAACACATACAGATACAATACGCACATCAGCAGAGAGACATTGCAAGTGAACGGAAACACACAGTGTGCAGGGCTGATGGACTTACCATCAGCTCAGATGAGCTGTTGAGCTTCATGGTGCAGGAGCCCTGCCAATAGAAGGAGGAGGAATGGAACCTTGTCAGAAAACAAAGCTACATGTGTGGGTGGGTGGTTGCCATGGCTACATTCCAACATTCCATCTGAAACTTTACAAAAGACACTTTGCAACTTTATTTATTAAGTGTTTACGTTACAAAATGGGCCTTGAGTAAAGACAGTGGCTAACGCTTTACAATAAGGGTACATTAATTAACACTAGCTAATGCAGTAATAACAAGTTAATAAGTTAAATAATGGTCTAGTAATCATTTACTAATAGTGTTCATGTTCACCAATGGTGTTAAATAAGGTATTCATTTCTACATTATTTCATAGGATTCGGGTTAACCCTGAACCGAAGGCAGTGAGTAAAGACCATCCATTAGCTCCTCCTCATCATCATCATCATCATCATCATCATCATCACGTGGGTCCGTACCAGGGGTATCATGCTGTGGACCAGGGAGATGTCCTTGTTCTCCAGACGTTTCATGTAACGCACGATGTTGGTCTCCGAGTGGTAGCTGAAACACAAGATGAGTTGCTACCGTGATTTGACCTCAAAACATGTTGGAGTTCACAGGTTAGGAGGTTAATAAAGGTTACTAACAAACTAAAGTTACCCATCTCTGATGTCAACGATATGAACTGAAAAACTATCTAGAAACTGTATATAAATGAACTTCAATTAAAGTATTTTGTTTGTCATTTAAGAGCTTTCATTAACGTTCTCTTGGTGATAGAATAATATCAGATAGAATAATAATCAATATAAACTCCAGAGAAATATTAAAGTCCAGCAGGGTTTATTACACACTGATTGTTATATTGTATCTTACGGTCGTATACCAGACTTACAACTGTTTAACTTACAACTGTTTAAACGAAAGAGTGGCCAATTGGTATAAAACACAAAATCCATTAAGTGTACGAAAAGTGAATAAGTCATTTATTGAGTCATACAGCTGTACTGTCAGTCATAAAATGTCAGCATAACCAGCAGCTCTCTCAATATAAAAACAGATGATTCTGTTACTTTCAGCCATGGCTGATAAGGCTATCAGTGTGCTGTGCTACGCCATCACAGCCTTGACATGCTTAACGTTTCACAACCTCTGGCTGTGTGGATGAAACCGAGCTGCACTGACCTGTTGAACACGGCATGGCTCAGATATTTGCTCGTTCTCTTGAAGGGACTTCCCATCACCCCCTTCACCCGCTCGCCCATCTTCTCTGCAATCAGCTCCTGAAAACATGAGTCGCTTCCACTGAACAGACGTGGCCATCGGAGCAGTCTCAAATAGCAGTGAGTGCGTGCGAGTGTGTGAGTGAGAGTGTGGTGTGTGTCAGATTCTGTTACAATTGCTCAGCTCAAAACAGAATACTAGTTAACGGTAGGTAAAGTTATGTTAGAAACTTACAGCTGAAGATTCACATCCGAACACCCAGAGCAGGTCGTCCAAGTCCCTCTCCGTCACCGTCTCGTCCAGAGACACGCCCAACTGCAGCGAGAGAGAAGAATTAGACGACAACAACAAAAATAAAATAAAAAACACATTGAGTGAGTGAGTGAAAGTAAGAAATGCAAATCTGTCAAATCATCTGGGCTACTAGTGGTACGAGGTAGACGCTCACCACTCCCTCGGTGTAGACCCGCAGGTTGATGCATCTCTGGTCGGCTCTCTCCAGGATGTCTTTAGCCGCCAGGCTGCAGTCGATCTTCAGGGTGTCGAAGAACATGTCGCTGTGCAGCCGGTGGCCGGCTCTCTTCAGACCTGGAACGTTAGCAACGGGCCTTATTCACCTTAGCAGCCATCTTGGATCCACATTCAGATCCCCCACTCAGCTAGCGTTTAAAACCAAGGTGGCCGCTCTGTGAATAAGGCCCATGAGCTCAGAGGGACACTGTGGCTCAAGCCGGTCAGATCAGAAGGTCAGGGGTGTGTAAAGGTAAGTTTCTGTTGATTTGTAACACTGGTTTACCTTCAGCCAGGATCAGGGCAGCTCCGTGTGTCCTCTCAGCGATGTGTTTGAGGCCCTGGGGCCCGTGGTACACTGCGTACATGGCGGCCATGTTGGCCAGCAGAGCCTGCAACGCACAAGTTTCAAACACACATATTTAACATCTTCATTTTAAATCCTACACAGTAGTTTCTCCATATTTCCATATCTTGTAGCAACACATTCCTTGCATTTACATTTAGTCGTTTAGCAGATGCTTTTGTCCAAAGCAACCTTCAAGTTTGCTTTCATTTGCCTTGTGTGTGAAAGCTACCATGTTTGCATTCATGCAGCCACAGCGAGAGCCTCCTCTAGTTCAGACCTGACCAGCTGAAGCTCCTCTCTTCTGGGCGTTTTACCTGAGCTGTGCAGATGTTGCTGGTGGCCTTATCCCTGCGGATGTGTTGTTCCCTGGTCTGCAGGGCCAGCCGGTACACCTCCTTACCTGCTGCGTCCCTGCAGGAGAGCAGGAAGGAACGTTTAACATTTGGAACTCAAACTGAAATCATTCACTAAATAAACACTAGATAAAGGATGCATGCAGGGGTCGTTATTACTATCTTGGGACTTCAATAGTACAAATGTATAATATACAATAACATAAAACGAAGCCAACAGTTTAGATCCCTTTGTAAAAAGTTGTATAACTTGCATGTACTGAACCTCAAGCTGGGGCATGAGGTTTGATGATTTGGTTGTTGATGTTGTTGTCGGTATTCTAGTTGTCTGTGTGTCTGACGATTCATTTATGGCACATGATGAATTTCCGAAAGGACTAATAATAATAATCTATCTATGTATGTATAACTTCCCATTTGTGGTTATAACGTATACATACATCCATCAGAGCCATGAACGAAATCTTTGCAAAATACAATGAATCACGCCTGAAAACTAAAAGAAATCTCTCCTGAAACACACGGCGGTCTCTCACCTGGTGACGCCCACCATGCGGCCGGGCATCATTCGGACCAGGCTGTCCCTGACGGAGAAGAAGGCCGCGTGGGGTCCTCCGTAGCACACCGGGACTCCGAACCTCTGGGAGCTTCCCAGGGCGATGTCCACGCCAAACTCCCCGGGGGGGCGCAGCACACACAGCGCCATCAGGTCTGTAGCGCAACACGCCAGGGCCTGGCCACAAGATGGCGTCGGTCGTCAGAAAAACATTCAATCATAAAATCATAGTCATTCTAGTCTGGTTTCTTGCACACCTGACACTGAAGCCTGATGATATCATGTTGTCACGTTATTATTATAACCCTCCCCATGTTGCTATGTGGCCTTTCTTAACCTCTCCTCGATTCAGAGGAAATATTGAAAGAATAAAAGAGGAACTAAAACAGTTTTGATATGAGCATGCATCTGCTAGACGAGTTAGAGGCTACACTGAAGAGATAGTTCTCCATCTCAAGTCGTTGGTTCATCCAAAACCAGCCACTTCCCTTGTAGACGGTGAATCAGACGAGTGTTCCCTACCCCTCCCTTGTGGGCGCGGTCCACCAGGGCAGTGAAGTCCTCCACCCGGCCGTCGGTATCCGGGTACTGGAACAGAACACCGGTCACGTCCTTCCCACTGAAGTCCATCTCATGGGGCAGCTTCAGGACCGTCTTGACCCCGATGTAGCTGGAGGTTTGCATTTGAATGTTGAGACACTGGAATTGTTGTTGTTGTTGCAAACAAAAGATTTATATTGACGTTTATTTGGTTTTGAGGAGTTCTAGAGGGAGTAGGGCTAGGGTTAGGGTTAGGGTTAGGGTTAGGGTGTGGTTATGTATCTCCATATATGTTTTAAAAGGAGACTCAGGCTGAAATGATGAGTCTTAACATTTAACATTCCAATCTTTTTGCTTACATAATAAAACGAAATGATTTCATCATACAGTGGAAATATTAAACGCGTACTTTGCTCGAGTCCGCACCACAGCGATGGTCTGCGGATGGCAGCGTGGATCGATGTAGAAGGTCCTTCTCTTGTTCTGTCTGGTTCAAACGGTAGTAAACACTTTACATTACAGTGTAATTAACACGACAACAACTGTAACAACTTGTACTTAATATGTAATAACTTCTGTCATCACTCATTTTCATAAACCGTGTGCTTGTCCCCTCCCCTACTTCCTGTGACATTAGTTAGAGTGCAAGGCTAGCTAGCAGGGCGCGCTACCTGTGGCAAAGCTGCATGGCCTCAGCGGCGGCCGTGCCCTCATCCAGCAGCGAGGCGTTGGCCACCGCCATGCCTGTGATGTCACAGATCATGGTCTGGTAGTTCAGCAGGGACTCCAGCCGGCCCTGGGACACCTCGGGCTGATAGGGCGTGTACTGGGTTACCCTGGAGAGAGAGGGAGAGACAGAGAGAGAGGGACAGACACAGAGAGAAGGAAGCACTCATCAGAAAGTAACCTAATGAATAAATAAATAGAATTAGAGAATATCACATGAGTGCAGTCACAGCTTCTAATTTAAACCCACAACTGGGGACACAGGCTGAGTCACAAGCGTTATTCTGCAGGAGAGCAATCACATTAAGTGGAGTGGTGGTCATGTTTAACTGGGGATTAGTCACCTTGAGCAACCCTTTGGGAGAGGATGATGATGAACTAATGGAAATACATTAGATTTTATCTTTCAAATCTGTGATTTCTCATATTTTAGTTCACTCAATGTCATATTTTGTATACTTTATTTAATTGTATATTCTGTATTCATGCTTCTGTCCTCCTGTTAATATTTTGTTGCTTTGGTTTTAAGGCCTTTTCTTGTTCTTTGTCAACTTTACAAGTTGCTATACAAATCCTCCTCCTTCGGCCAAGGCTGGGGTCAGATCTCTTACCAGCCAGAGTTCTCCAGAAGGTTCCTCTGAATGGGCGGTGGGACAGAGCAATTGTAGTAGCCCATCCCGATGTAGGACCTCCACAGCTGGTTCTTGGACGCAATCTTCTGCAGATACTCCAGAACCTCGTTTTCACCTGCAAAAAAACAAACACACACGGTGTGGTTATGATCTGTGTATTTATTCAATTCTTCAAGACTTCCATGCGTTTGTAAATGGATAAAAGTCTTTTAAAAGGGAAATGAGGACTTGGGGGTGACTTGATGGACACGATGAGGTTGAAATATAAAAGAACAATAAACTCATTAGTAAGTAGTAACTTAGTATTTTGGACCTGCAGTAACTATAAGCTATAATTAATAGCCTCTGCTTTCCTTTTTTCATTGACAAAAAGATAAATGGACAGGCTGACTGATAAGATGCTAAATATGTAAACACCATCAGAATATAACATGGTGACAATGAAGCATAGCTGAGCAAGATATTACATACAAGATATTAACTCAGATTAACAAGATATAATTTAACAGAAGTTGACACCTGTTGATGACACAGTGGTAGTAAGTCAGTAGCCTACTGATTCCTGGGATACTAGACACCCAGTGTACCCATAGACACACACAGATCTCATCCACACCTTACGGCTTGGTGTGGGAATTAGCATTCTAAGCACTCCCTAAAAGATCATCATATTTAAATACAACACTGTAAATGTCATTTCTCCCCCTGTGCAACACATGTTGGCTGGCTCCAACCCTGACCCCGTTCTGCAGCGCAGTGAACCAGGCGAGGAACTTTCAAAGTCGGCCCTTGTTCAGACCCATTCACTGCTGCTGTAGGACTGGCCTGCCAGTGCAAACCCAGACAGCAGGATCCCTCTCACTGCTCCAGGCTGCCTAGCAACGTACAGGAACAGACAATACGACCAGTACCGCCCGCATGACCACAGTGCCCCTACCAAGTGTCCAACTAAAAGTAATTGTTACAATGCCCTCATATAATGCTTGTTCTGTATGAATAGTACACTGCTTCCTGGGCTTGAAAACTTACTTTGTAATGTTAAATACATGTATAGGGATCTGGTGTGTGAGTCTCTGTGTGTGTGTGTGTGTGTGTGTGCACTAGGGTTCCACAAGAGGAAAGACCATTTTCCCATGGTCCCAGAGTGCTTTGCTAAAAAGAGGCTGATTCAGAAGCACCGAGCACATCTATTGTTGAAGAGAGAATCCCTGGCTGGCTTAGCAAGGGACGCCCCTCCAGCGCTGAACAAGCAGAAAGCAGGAGCATGGCCGCTTGTTTTCAGCTGCAGGGCTCCAGCGTTATGACTGAAGCATGGCACCGGGAGGTCGGTACTGTCCAATCCAAAGTAGTCTCGTCTGTGCCAGTAACCTCGTTTCTGTGTAGCAACGTTGCGGCCAGCGATAGGTTAGAATGTACTCCCGTTAAGTTAGTGGTACCTACCTACTACCTTGGTAGCAGTAATTCACACAAGGATACAGTGGGTTCATCTCTCACTTTAATCGTGCACATAGATCTCCAGCACAATATTTTATAATTTCTCAGTTACTCAAAGATGGGTTTGTCTACCCTTTGTATTAAAGACAATCATCCAGGCTACTTTAGTTTTACATAGCCGCCACTGGCCGTATATTTTTATGACGCTGGGCGCAGTAAATTACTTGTAAGTGATAAGGACGATACTGATGTACCGGTAATTGTGTGGTAGTCAGGGGAAACGCGACCCATCGTCACGATAAACAATCAGCACTTCAAACAAAAGGCTTCAAAGGTCGACTGTCATTCAGATGTTGCACTCCTCCAAATACCGTTTTCCAAGTGGAAATCACACGCGAACAGCCCAGCTCACCGTATTAGGAACAAGTGTGATGTCATGTGAACGTGTAACCAGATTGAACTGGACTCGGGGCTGAACTTTACACTCCAGTGGCCGTCCTATGAGCATCGACCTCCCAGCAGGAGATTGGTGCTGGTTGATGAGTTTCGCACAAACAACTCCAAATATGTTCAGAGGAGGACGGGCGGAGGAGCGCAGCGCACGGCGCACAGTGGAAGTGCAGCCCACATTTCTGCTGTTTTCCACCCATATTTATTCCAAAAACACCCCGAGATACCACGCAGAATAAATTAAAATAACAAATAGCGTTTGATGTTTTGTGGTTTTTACGGGTGATTTACATTTGACGGATAAATAAGTGCAAACACGTCAGACAACTAGTTATATATGCATGTTCTTTGTTAAAGCCTAGACGATCATCCACAGACAGTGATTATTAAATAACGAACAGGAATCTGAGGAAAACTTACAAAGAGGATCATCCATTTTCATAGTTCTTTTCATCCGGATGGACTCTGGAATTGTGTTTTCGATCAACTGGGAGATCGACTAGAAACAATGAATTTTATCAACAAAGCGCGCAAAAATACCAATAAAATGTGTAATGTTGTGCTTACAAATGATAAGAAGCGATGGTCCTGACTAGTGTTTCATTTGATCAATAAACACTTGTCATGATGGGTAATCCTACCTCAAGCCCAAGTGCATCCAGCATTTCTGTCTTCTCCCTCTCACCTGGCCCGATATGCCTCTCGGCAAAATCATCGTGTCTCGGCAATATTCTCTCTATCTGTCTGGAAGAAAACACCGCTGACGTCCCGATGCACCGGACCGCAGGTTCGAGTGGGATCCTACGCTGAAGTTTCCAAACTAAGCGGGTTTTGCCACTCAGATGTCTGCACGGAGCACGGGGGTTCACCGACTTGGCAAAGAGGATCCCCCAAGACCTGGCGCAACTCTGCATCTTTAAATCACACAACGGGACAGGCGGTAGAAAAGCTAAACCCCTGCACTCCCCTGCACTATACAACCCCGAGACTGATGCGATTGTGCAGGGAGAGACTGCCAACTACTTCAAATTGCTCGGCGTATACGCCTATCCCATTGCACAAGCAGCAGCCAATCAGCGCTGGAGACGCCACTGACGCGGTGACGAGCCCCACTTAAACAGCTGCTAAACTTTATCACCTGCACGTAAAGGCACCCTGTGGTGTCTCAACTTTTAGGGATACGGAGAAAAATAGAAATCTAATCAATATATATGTATAGTTATGTACAATATGTTCCATAGGTAGGCCTACAAAACTACATCCAATCACCTGGAGATTACAAATGGACCCTTGTGAAATGCACATAAAATAACATTTAACATGAACAACACGAATCAGGTTTAGACAGATGGGATGAAGCTCCAACACGTGGGTTCTCCTGGCGTGAGGATGAGACTGTTGACACGGGTGAGACTGGTCCCTCCCCACATGTTCCCCTGGTGAGGAGGTTATGAGGGGTTAGTTGACGTCACAGACAAGGCCTTAATATAGACGCCTTGTTTGAACCCGCTGCTTATTATAAGCAGTACTTTGCAGTGTCATGTGTCTGCGGTTTTGTTTTGTTGTTAACACAACTTTGAAAACCAAAAGCAAAGAAAATGAAGTTGAAATAGTTTGGCAGTATGATTGTTGTTGTAGACAAGCATGACGTGTTGCGCAACAGGTGTCAGTTACACAGCAGCCCCGTGACTGAGCAGAAGATGTCCTGCAGGGGACACGTTAACTAAATCATAACGTAAGACAGGCTAGACTAGACCTATTTACCATATGCCTCATGTAAAGTAGTGTGTCTTGCATAATCCCAACTTTTGGATGTAATAAATGTAGTGTAATAATAAATCATAACATGACCACGTCATCGTCTTTAATTCAGCATTGTCCCTGTCTGTGGTAGGCCTGCAGTGAGTGAGCAGACGCTCCCACAACAGAATACTGACACCTAGTGACAATGTGACATAACTACAACCAAAACATACACGGTATCCTGGTTACCTTGCTGTTTTACAGAAAGCTGTCAATCTAGCAATTATTGCTAGAAGCTGCTAGAAACTTGTTCAATTAATCTGCTAACCTATTTCAGGCGGGCCAATAGGATACAACTATTGGTGTGTCCAGTAGCCTACAAAAGACATTTAGACAATAAGAGCCATAGCAGTAGTAAAGCCACAGCAGCGTACCTATCAAGTATTGATAAGGGAGCGTTTTGTGATGATCATTGATAGGAATCACAACCTGTGTTCTGTAAACCACACCCCTGTGTGTGTGTGTGTGTGTGTGTGTGTGTTGCCAAATGAGCTACGTCATATCTGTATCAAAAATCAACACAATTGGTCATTAATTCTTCCTATATTTCAGCTGAGGCGTATTAAACCAACACACTTATCTGAACACAACAGGGACAAGATGGCAGTAATGGGCTTAAAGTCAAACAAGATTTAGGAATGATCCAGATAGAAAGGAGGCTACTCATGGTTGCTACGGTTGCATATATATGGATTCATATCAGAGCACACAACTCTGAGACTGAGACCTGTCAACGTGTGTCAACAGAGCGATGCCAAAGCAACAAACACGTCCCAGTGAAATCCAAGCTGATCTGCGGGACTGCAGGACAGATATCATGGAGTGGTTGGAGGAGCAGCATCATTTTCTGTTGTACCAATGTCTTCTACTGCCGTTCGCATTGTTGTTCTACCTTCTGGCTGCACTGGGACATCTCTCCTTGACATTTAGGTTTTTAATATTTAATTTATATTTGAATTTCAGTTATATTTACAGACTGCAAACACATTCCAGAATTGTGTCTGATATTGTGTTTATCCAGTATTTAAAGAAGAGTTGAAATCTGATTAAATTGGTTGATGTAGAACACAGATCTTGTGGTGAAATAGGCCATGCTGGCTGTTAAACTAAAGTCACCTTGTTCGACGTATTTAATCAAATCAGTGATTGAACGGCCGTCCTCACACCAGGTATCTCTACCTGGGCCTCGGGGGATGTGCTCTGGCGGTCGGGACCATGGGTGTCTACAGCTTGGTCGTGTTCGTCTCCACCTTCGTGTTCACGCTGCTGGTCTGCTCCTTCTGCCCCAGCCGTCTACATGCCTGGGTGTTCTGGACGCAGATGTTGTGGCAGACCTTCTGCCACCTGTTCATACAGTACAGGGAAGGCTACCTCCACCAGGTAGTCAGTATCAGGTCAGTCAGTCTGTTCCTCACCTGACTGTGTTGTCGTCTCAACTCCCTACAAATCTTAAGAATATCACTGCATGTCCTCCAGTTAGGTTAGTTTCATATGATTTATAATTCCATGGTATATCGAGTATACTGTATTTTTGTATATAGAAAATGTCAGATCAATGCTTTTTAAAATGAATAAAACTTGGTTTTTGATTGCGTACGTAAAAACAGTAATAGGCCTACAGCTACCCTAAATGACCCAAAGGCACAATAATAATAATAATAATAGTAATAGCTCTTTGTTGTCCCGGACCCAGGCTGTTCATGGCCGTCTCCTCCCTCATGCTGCTCACCCAGAGAGTCACCTCGGTGTCCATGGACCTCCAGGAAGGACAAATGAAGCTGCCGCAGGAAGCTGCTAAACGCTGGATCCACTCCCTTCTCTCTCTCGGCAGCTATGTCCTCAACTTCACCACGTTGCTCGGAGGTCCACTGTACCCCTACAACCAGTTTGTGGGGTGTGTTGAGGGAATCCACTCCAGGCCACTGCCTCGGTCCCTACGTCTGAGCGTAGTCTCTGTGAAATTACTGCAAGTTATGGTCTTCGAGTGGGTCAGATACGGTCTCCTTTACTGCCTCAAGAGTCACTCTACTGCTGCATCAGAGGCGGGGCCGGTGGGTGAGTTCCTGTGGGTTTGGGGCCTGGCTCTGTCTCTGAGGATGCGTTACTATTCCCACTGGAGGATCAGCGAGTGTCTCAATGTCGCGGCAGGGTTCCCCTGGACCACGGAGGCTTCGACGCGGGTCTCGGAGTTCGCGAGGCGGTGGAACGCCACCACGGCCGCCTGGCTGCGGAGGCTGGTCTTCCGTCGGTGCGAGAGCTGTCCCTTGCTTATGACTTTTGGGTTTTCCGCGTGGTGGCACGGACTGAACCCGGGTCAGTTTGTGGGGTTTTTAAGCTGGGCAGTAGCGGTGAAGGCAGACTACGGTCTGCATAGATACGTGGGTGGGGCGTTGACCTCCACCTGGGTGAAGGTGGTGTACGCTGGTGTCAGCTGGGCTCACACACAGATGCTCATCACGTGTGTTGTCATTTTGGTCGAATTACGAAGTGTGGATTCGTTGAGGTTTTTGTCATCAATGTACTCAGCTGTGTTTCCACTTCTTAATTTGGCTCTGTGTTTCTGCTTTCTTATTAAAGCTAGAATTGCACCTTAAGACATGTTGGTGATATACATCTTCATCTTGATTTGTAGGTTCTGTACACATCATTTTATTGATTTTCTGAATATTACTTGAGAAAGTGACATGCAGATTTCCATTTTTCATAATTACTCATTAATTGTAATTGTAAAAATAAATACACATAAAATACTACCTAAAAAAGGTTTTTTAACAGTTCACATTTATTTGTTGTGTAAGGTTTTGCTGATGGAGATTTTTCTTTGATTCAAATCCCTTCATTAAGCATTTATAAAAATTTGTTTGATTTTAAAATTGCTCTTTGTGGATTCAATGGAGCGGCCTGATTTGTCACTTTATAATCTTTATTATGTAAAACAAAAGTCTGGTAAAATCACAGTAGAATGACACTGTAAAATGATGAAGCATTTTAACAAGAATCATCTTCATCAAGATGTTTGCACTTCTCTATCTTGTAATAAAGTCTCTCTCCTCTCCTTCCATAAATTGCCAGCAACAATACCTAAGAACAGCAGAAGACCAAGGTTTCTGTTCGACACAAATTTCTTCCAACAGTCCTCTGGTTTGTTGATGTCCAGTACGTAAATCTAGGGAGGAGTAACAGAACGTAAATACAATGGATTGGATTTCATTTATATAGTGATTTTATCCAAAACGCTTTACATTGCTTCACATTCACCCATTCATACACCGACGGTGGTGTCAACCATGCAAGGTAACAACCAGCTCATCGGGAGCAGTTAGGGTTAGGTGTCTTGCTCAGGGACACCTCGGCAATTAGCTAGGCGGAGCCGGGGATCGAACCAGCGCTCTACCTCCTGAGCTACTGCCGCCCCACGTCGAGCCGTCATTCGCACTACAGCCGGACGCCGGTCTACACAGCAGGGGGCCGGTCTACAGAGCCGGACGCCGGTCTACACAGCAGGGGGCTGGTCTACAGAGCCGGACGCCGGTCTACACAGCAGGGGGCCGGTCTACACAGCAGGGGGCTGGTCTACAGAGCCGGACGCCGGTCTACACAGCAGGGGGCGGTCTACAGAGCCGGACGCCGGTCTACACAGCAGGGGGCCGGTCTACACAGCAGGGGGGCCTACCTGATGCACCAGGTGAATGGCTACGGCAGACAGTGTCAGGTAGTAGGGCAGGGTCTGCTCAGCGTTGACCCCGGCTGCGGTCAGCCCTGCCATCATGGCCGCAGTGAAGCCAGTCAGCCAAGGCTTGGTCTGCTCCCCGAACATGAGGGCTGTAGACTTCACCCCGATTTTGGCGTCGTCTTCTTTGTCCTACAGTGGTCACCGGGTCAGAAGACCGGGATCAGAAGGACAGTGGTCACCGGGTCAGAAGACCGGGATCAGAAGGACAGTGGTCACCAGGTCAGACGACCGTGATCAGAAGGACTCACTACTCAATACAATGCTTTGGATTAGGTTACGACGCTTGCCTCCAGTACATGACATGAATACATGTTGAGTATTACACATTCAAGTTCTTTGATGGTGTGTCGTGGTCCATTCACTTTGCATGGAGGATCAATGGTAAATGTAGTTTACATTTAGCTTCAATGACATTTAGTGAATACCACTAATCCAGAGCGACATGATGCTGTAAGTTATTACAATAGCAAACAGTGAATTCCTGGATGATATTCTTAATTCATCAGACAATATCTCATCCAGCACTCATCTTCACCTGATGAGCGTAGATTGTGTCGTATATGAGGGTCCACATCACCCCAGAGAAGTACAGGGGAAGACAGACAGACCAATCACAAGAGCCCGCGACGGCCGACCACCCCAGCAGTGCCCCCCAGTTAAAGGCCAGCCCTGAAAAGATCCAACAAAAGAGAAACGAATATTAACACAGGTGAGGCCGTAGCACGTCTGGATGTTTGATGTGGTCGTAATTCATTGAGTGTCGTGTACCCAAGACAAGCTGAGGCCAGTAGGTGACTCTCTTCATCAGTGGGTAGGTGACCACAAGAGACAAAGAAGCCGCTCCGAGAGCTATGCTGAAAGGTAAAACATAGAAGGATTCAATTGGTAAATGGACTGTCTGTGCCAACTCAAAGTGCTTTACAATTAGTGCCTCACATTCACTCATTCATACACACATTCATACACACATTCATATACTCATTCGTTCACCGAGGCGGTGTCAACCATGCAAGGGAACAGTCAGCTGGTCGGGGGCGGTTAGGGTTAGGGTTAGGTGTCACCTGTAATAGTTGAGGCACAACAGAACCCCCAGGGCAAGAGACAGCTGTCCTCCCAGGAACACCAGAGCCTGCATCTGGGTGACGTCGCCCGCAGCAATGGGCCTGCTGGCTGTCCTGGACACCTGCACCAGCCAGTCACATTATGTGGGAAACACGTCTGCTTTTACTGCTCTAGAAGCCTCTTCCATCATTCTGCTGTGAAAGCTTCATTTTAGCACCTGTACCTTTCTGATTAAAATCAAACCTCATTCCATATACCAACAGAACAAGAAAATGTTTGTATTACAACACCTTTCGGTCAAAGTCTTTGTCCCACATATCATTGATGGTGCAGCCTGCTCCTCTCATGAGCACAGCCCCGGCACCAAACAGGGTTAGCATGCCCAAATGGGGGAGGCAACCAGGCTCTGCAGCCAGGCCAATGCTCCAGGTGCATGGGAGATACAACAGCCACGTCCCTGCAACACAAACACAGTGTTAAGATGACTAGTACTTGACTAGAACCACCATTCTGACGTAGCAGATCAATCATCTTGTGACGGAGGAAATTCAAGTTACAAGGATCTGTGTTTCTGGTGATACAGCTCTGAACCGCTTTGAAGTGTGGCTTTAGGACAGTTATTTAAAGTTATTACTTGACATGTCAATAAAACACAATACTTGGCAAAAGAAATGAGAGCTCAGATGGTCGCCTAGCAACCAGAAGGTGGCCGGTTCCATCCCGGGCTCCTCTTAAAGTGTTGAGACACCTAACCTTGCTGATCCCTTGCATGGGTGACACCACCATCAGTGTACAACGTGAGGACGTGAGGTTCATTTTAAGGTGCTCTGACTAGTGGTTAAAAGCGCGGTTATAAACATGCAGTCCATTTTCACGTACCTATTGGTTTATCCACTCTTATTAACCTGAGGTAAGGTTGGACCGAGGCTGGGGCCCAGTTGACTATGGCTGCAGCAGACACACTGAACGGTCTTCTCCGTTCCGTTCCTGTCAGTGGCCTGGCAGACGTCCTGCTGTGACCGCCAGGGGCCCCCCCATTCTTCTGGACCTTGTAGACAGAGCAGCAGGACAGCGCAGAGGTCCCGTAGTGGATCCTCTTCAAGGCATTGAGCTGACTGCTTAGTTTAACAGTAAACATGGTGCCGTGCGTATGTCAACTGAACGCAATGACAAAACGGTCACATCTGGGGGAGAAAACCCACAAAAGGTATTACACACAATGGAGGGACAGTGGCCACACAACACAACGGTTTTGCTTACAACACCTCTCTTTTGTCATGCATATCCTTGTGAAGAACAGCTACGGCGTGTCTGTGTGACCCGGGCATAGAAAGACAGCCATTTAGTTAATACAAACTTTAACACTTAATGCAACCTCTGCAGGTTACAACTCAGACAGCTGGTTCTCTTCAATGTGATGTACGGTTAACGTTAAACAGCATGACGTGGATAAACGGATGAACATGATAGAAGTTGTGATGTGAGAGTGTGTGTGAGTAATGTGATGGTTTAGTAGAGAGGGAGAAACAGACCTTCACTTCCAATGGGCTTCAGACAGCGTGAGTCCGTCGGTAAATTAGTCCGGGGTGAAACGATGACATGTCCGCTGATTGTCCCTCAAAACTAAAAATATGCATTATGCATCGATTATTCCATATAACTAAATCATGTCGGTGTTTTCCATGCATGTCTGTTTCAATTGAGTTAAAACCGATACAAGATCCGATGTCTATTGATTAACGAGCATCGTTTGAGAGAATGACGGGCAGCTAATGATTAAAACACGCCTTTATATGTATTAATATCATGTCAAATGATCCGCATACATGACAGCAACATGCGTGTTGGTCTAATTAATAATCACACGACGATTATTGATAACACGGTGCGATAATGAACGGAAATCAGGAGCTGACCGGAAGTGACGTGTGTCTGTTCGCGGGACAGAGACGGGAAACTTTAGTCGGTCCTGCGGTGGAAAACAATCATCGATTTATTGTTGATCAGGTCGATCACTGAGCAGTCTTCACCGATATGTTGCACGGCCCGCCCTCCTCTTCATCTGTAAGTACAGTCAGTCTGATGTTAGCGGTGTTACTTTTTTGTAAGTCGCTTTGGATAAAAGCGTCTGCCAAATGCTCTAAATGTAAATGTAAATGTAATGCATTGATCACATGAAAGGATGCATGAACCCTGATTGATTATTGCTATTATTACTACTATTATTATTATTATTATTCATAAAGGAGTTGGTATTCTGCAGGTTTTATTTCATAAACCTCGGGTTTGAGTCGAGAGAGAACGGCGATAGGCCAGCTGTTAACCCTTGTGTATGATTTTAGGTGCCCAACTTGACTGATCTATCTTCATCGACGGCTGTGTAAACGCATAACAATGCAGCGAGGTATGTATTTATGCATGCATTGGCATGTTGTTTTGACAGTGATTTTGTAAACTCTAGATAATAACACTGAGGGTAATCTTTAATGTCCTAGATTCAAGACACTTTTCTTGCAAGTCGGGCCTCCAGACCACCACTCAAAGCCTTCCACTACAGACCCCAGTCCAGTCGTACCAGTGTAGTCACTGTGTCCTCATCTTCTCGTCCAAGCTGGTGCTTTTGGAGCACCTGGGCAAGGTCCATGACCTGGATGTATCCGATGCTCTCAGACACGCCACCTCATCAGCAATGGATGATGCAGGACAAAACATTGAGCCTAAAAATCACAACCTGGGAGACAACTGTGCATCAGCGTTGCAGCCTGAGGAAAATAAGGTCAACATAAAACCAGACATGTTGAGTAAAGTTAAGAAGAAAAAAAAGAGCAACTCCCATACTGCTAAGCCTACCTCAAAAGACAAGCTTGTTACCAAGTTGGCAGACCGTGTGAAAGTAAGCAACCAAAAAACATCCAGAAAAATCACACAGTACTTTACAGCATCTTCTGTACCGAATGTGAACTCCGCATCCATTAAGGTGAAGTCCACCAATAAGGTACAGGCAGCAAATACTGCAAAAAAGACATTAATCTCACGAGAAAGAAATCCGGCATCCAAACAAAGCAACGATTGTGCATTCAAATCTTATAGTCTTCCCAGTGAACAGGACATTCAATTACTTACTGACCGGACTAAGACAGCCCTTGATAACTCTGTCAGACCTCCTCCTAAGAAACCTAAGGATGGTTTAATAAAGATACAACTGCCAAAATGTACACCAATAAAATCACAGTCCTCAGACAGGTCTGAGGACTGTGAATTAAGCAATGGTGAGGAAGACCATAAGTTACCCAAAGAACACCATGGAAACGCTGGCAAACACTATGGAAACGCTGGCATTTCACCAGTCAAGCAAAAGGAAACTAATCCTTCAAAACCAAATCCTACATTTAAAGCCGTCCAAGCTAAATTTTACAGGTGTGACTCATGCAGATTTGGTCACAAGTCTGTTGTTTCCATGCTTGTGCACTACCAAAAACGACATCCTAAATTAGGAGTGACTCTGGATCAAATAAAAGCCAGATGTTTTGTCTCCGATACAAAAGCACTAGTGTTAGCTGAAACAAGTTCAGAGTATCTCAGCATGGATACACCAAATCTGGATGAGAAGCCAATGACCTCTTCTGATAAAAATGCTTCCTCAGATTCTTCAGAGAAAATGAAGGACAAGTCCAAATTGCCACCAGAAGAAAACATATCTGCTATAAATCCAAAAGATTTCCCTCTCATTTCGAGCCATCAAAAGACTCAATGTGGCAGTAGTCCTCGAGAGGTCAAACCCCCTTATGCAACAGAGCAAGGTGAAGATGAAAGGTACCCCGTGATCTGTCTTACTCAAATCACTAGTACTCCTTTGACTCCTGCCGATGGCTTAAAAGACAAAGTCAACTGTGAACAGAAAGAGGCAGTACAACGGCAGGTGGAAAAATTGTTAATTTGCCCCAAGTGCCACTATGGGAACCATTGTATGAGAGCGATGTTGGTTCATTGTGGAAAGAAACACAAAGAAAGCTCTAAAATGACAGCCAACGCTATTTTGATGTACACAGAATCGATTCAGAGACAAATTAAAAAATCTAAATGTCAAAACGATAGTGTTCCCGTGCTGTCCTCTGGTCTGCCTCTTCCAATTGTGCAGTGTGAGGGCATGTTCTTTTGTCACCTGTGCAACTACAGTCACAAATTAGTGAAAAGGGTTTTGGAGCATCAGAAGGAGTCTCATCCTGAAACTGGGATGGCAAGAAAGAGAGTATTGGCATATACTGCTGAAGTTTATGACCAACCCCGTGAAGAACTGTTGAAATGTGAGGCTAATCAAAATGTCTCTGTGCCCCCACCATCCCCTGTGCAAAGTGAAATTAAAAATGAGCAAACAAGTCTCCCTGGAAACTCTATCCCAGTTTCAAAAAAGACAAAAAAGAGAAAAATCAATCGCTTTATTTGCTACAAGTGTGCATACACTACCTCAAACGTGTATCTTTTAAAAAGGCATTTAAGTACACGACACCTCGTTCATCAAACGGCTAAAGTGATTTTAAAAAAGGCTTTTGATAAAGGCTTTATAAAGGAAGGTTACTACTGCCAGTGGTGTACTTTCTCCAACAAGAAAGCAGCAAGAGTCCATGAACATTGCAAACAAATGCACAAATTCCAATCCATTAGTATTAATTACATCACTGCTCACTTACATGTTGCTCCCATGGATGCCACTGCTATAAAGCCAAGTAGCATTGAGTCTCCAGTCCCATCTCAAGGATCTGGAAGCAAGGACCCTCAGGACAATATCGAGAAAAGCCATGCACTAGAAGAACATGGCCACCATGAAGTTCCTGCATCACTTGACAATTATCAGGCGCCTCAAGAACTGGAACCATCACCCAGTATTTCGTCTATAGGTACCCCCTCTTCCAAATCGTACATGTGCCGTTTCTGTACTGCACTCTTCTCTAAGAGTCATGGACTCAAGATTCACTATGGAATGAAACACATGGACAAATTGCAAAGTCGGCAATTCAAATGTGATGACAGTGCTGTAATTCCGAGTGACTCGATGATTAGTGGACTTGTCCTGAAGTGCCCGTGGTGCAGATATGTGCATACGACAGAACTAGGAATTCTCACTCACTGCCAAAACAGGCATTCAACCAAAAAGGTCAGCGCTCAAGGATTCGAAAGTGTCAATGCACTTATACCTCAAGGCTGTAAGAGGAAACGACTCCGCTCTGGTAGAGTCCGAATGGGTGGACACCTGTGTGAACTCTGCAAGGAAGTCCATCACTCCATGACAAAATTTCGAATGCACTACAGGAGTCACCATAAGAATTGGGAATTACAAAATGTCCTCAAACCAGTTGCTAAAAACACAATTACCAAACAACTACTGTCTAAAGACCACAATACTCAGGGCTCAGGATTGCAAAATACTTCTTTGATAAAGAACCAACCTGGGGTGTATAACTGTCCAATCTGTAAACACGTAAGCAAAAGCAAATATGCCTTTGCTAAACATGTGAAGGTTTGTGGCGGTAACGAAAGGAAGCGTCATGTATTTAAGTGCTCCGTTTGTTCATACGTGACGTTAACCAGCGGGGACCTTGGGAAACATTATAGAAGGAGGCATGGGTTCCAACCCACTACACCCACCATGGTATACACCGACGTGAGGTTTAACTGTAGTCTCTGCCCGTATCTGACCTCAAAAAGTAGGTATCTGATGTCCCACTACACAAAGGCTCATGGAATGCAATCACATCAGTGTAAAAAGTGTAAGTTGAAGTTGTTCAGGTCAGACAGCCGTCTTAGTGTCCACTATACCAGTTTCCACAGGACTCATATTAAAATGGACTTTAAAGTTCTTTACCACCCGTCCAAGAAGAGTGCGGTGGCTGGCTTCACATGTAACCACTGCAGCTTTGAACTCAAGACCATTAAGGAGCTGTGTCTCCATCTGGAAGACCACCGAGAACAAAAGACCAAGGAGGTGTCCAGTGGGCCGGTGACCTCTATTCAAGTAAGCCACTTGTAGTCCTTTATTATTTTTCTTTTCCACCACGTCAATGTTTTTGTTTTGTATTCTACCTAAAGCTGGGCAATATATTTAGCATATACAATTTCAATATTGTGATATTGTATATTATTGTTATTGTATGTCTTCATGTTCAGCAGAACACCGGTCCGGTCATGGCCTCGTCACAAGACATGTAAGTGGACGTTTTACTTTCATTAAGTTTATTTATATAGCCCTTAATCACAGTTACAGTTTCAAAGGGCTTCACAGGCCACATTTTATGATGCCCCTAACTTAGTCCCTCAAAGGATAAGGAAAAACTCTTTTAAAATTATCAAGGAAGAAACCATCGTGAGTTGCATTCAAGGGGACTATTGCTACGGAGGGAGGGTGTAGGCCTACATGAAATTCAATGAGAAATGCATGCATGAAATGCAAGATGCAATTGTAGATGGCATGAAGTGTAAAACATGCTCCCCATTTTGTGTGTATAGATGTGGCTGGTCTCTTGTTGTTGACCGGTTGATTCTAAATATTGACAACCCTGATTGAGGTTAATCTAATTCTGTCACCTGAACAGCTTTGATAGTTTCACCAGGTTTCGGCCAGGGACTCAAAAACCTTTTCAATGTTCCATCTGTGGATTTCGCACCTACGCACAATGTCTGCTGAAGAGCCACATCATGAAGAAACACATCGGTAAGCATCTTGGTTGAGATCTAAGAGTCGACCTATAGAACTGTTGGCTCTATGTAGCACTGACAGTATTGTGTCAGTTATCAGTCGTTAGTATAAAGGGTTTTATCATATATCATTGATAATTGAATCATGATTTCCGCACCTACTTTGTCAGATCCATTTAATTAACTGTTGTATGTATGCTCCAGGCGATTTGCCAGATCCGAATGCTGGTCCATCCCAGAGTGTTGATGAAGAGGCGAGCAGCCCTGAAGCAGCTGATGAAGGCCCTGCAGCTGCTCCAAACCAGAAGGACGACTCACTCTCTCCTCAGCATGCAACTAAAACAAGCAAACGCAAGTTACCAGTTTACTGTTGAATGTACAGTAATAGTGTTGCTAGGTTACTGTTGACTGTACAGTAATAATGTTGCTAGGTTACTGTTGAATGTACAGTAATAGTGTTGCTAGTTTACTGTTGAATGCACAGTAATAATGTTGCTAGGTTACTGTTGAATGTACAGTAATAGTGTTGCTAGTTTACTGTTGAATGTACAGTAATAATGTTGCTAGGTTACTGTTGAATGTACAGTAATAGTGTTGCTAGTTTACTGTTGAATGTACAGTAATAATGTTGCTAGGTTACTGTTGAATGTACAGTAATAGTGTTGCTAGGTTACTGTTGAATGTACAGTAATAGTGTTGCTAGGTTACTGTTGAATGTACAGTAATAGTGTTGCTAGTTTACTGTTGACTGTACAGTAATAGTGTTGCTAGGTTACTGTTGAATGTACAGTAATAGTGTTGCTAGGTTACTGTTGACTGTACAGTAATAGTGTTGCTAGGTTACTGTTGCTAGTTCAGAGATTAGATACTTCATTGTTTATATATTATTATTCTACTTCATATAATTTATTGAGTTATTTGGTCATGTAAACACACATGTAACAAACTGCACATCACGTTGACCATTAATTCTATAGAGAAATCAAGAATAAACGCTTTGCTGACGAGGCAAATGATAGCAACAAGGACGGTCCTTAACTTATGTGATACATCGAGGAAATAATATGTGTGAGGATTTGACGTTCTGTAAATATGTTCCAATGTGGACAACAGGCTTTTCGGAGCTAGGGGTTCATTCATTTCATTTGATACGGTTGTCACAATGTTCTACTCCTCCGTTACAGACTCTGTGTACTCAGAGCCGGCAGAAGTCCAGAGACAGCTGAGTCATTACAGGTCAATGCCGCTGGCCAATAGCGCGCCTCCGTCGGCCCCCGAGCCGCCCGAGCTGCCCGACGACAATCTACTCCGCTGCGAGTTGTGTGACTTCTCCAGCGAACACCGGTCGAGTGTGAGACGGCATTACATTAAAATCCACGGCAAGAAGCTTCACCGATGCAAAGGCTGCAGCTTCTTCACTGGAAACCGGTGGGCTCAAAGTCACTCGTCACTCTCCCTTCTGTCAAATGGTCGTTGAGCAGGTCCTGGGTTTACAGGCGACCAACAAGCCGCTACGCTGAGATGTGCAGAATTAGTTGAGAACGCATTGAATCCGTGTGATTCATGTGCTCCACACTGCTCCAATTCTGTCACAATACAGCCTGCTTGCGCATGTAAAATGCCAAGAGTGTAATTCCTTTTAGACCAAGTTAAAAGTATAATGTGATTCTTTGCTGTGGTACCAAACCGTCGTATGACGATTGATTTGTAAAGGCTTCATATTGCCTCCTTTTTCCTCGCCTCGTTTGTTAGAAAAAACCTGGATTTGCACAAGGAGATGGGTCATTCCACCTGCCAAATGGAGCCAACGCATCAGAAGACCCTCCGCTGTCCCCTCTGCCTCTACCACACCAGGAACCAGAACCACATGATCGATCACATTGTCCTCCATCGCCGTAAGCACACGCCTAGAGGATCACTTCTCGTTGCTCATGTGGTGCATTATGTATAAAAAAGTGTTAAAAGCAGGAAAGGACAACACTCATTACGTAAGACGATATCTATATGTAATGATGTAGGGTTAGGGTTATATATCGTATGTCGGGGTGGTGGTGATGCTTTCCTCTGCTGACCTTCATCATTATCTTCTGCTTATACCACACTTCCCCAACTGTTGCATATTAGTTACTTTATTCTATTAAGTTATTGGGTTTTTATCAACTTATTCTTCCACGGCACCTTGAGCATGTTGTTTTTGGCGTTGTCGATAGTTGTATTTGACCAGGATTCAGGAACATTCTAGCCATCCCCAGGGTGAAGGATGTAACAAGGTTGTGGTCTGAATGTAACAGCGCTCTGTTCTCCCACAGAGGAGCGCGTGGTTCCCATCGAGCCTCGGCGACCCAAACTGTCACGGTACCTGGAAGGCCTCGTGTTCCGCTGCCACAGATGCACTTTCACGAGCGCTAGTGCTGCAAACCTGAGGACTCACGCGCTGAAGCACAGCAGCGTTCGGCCGTACCGGTGTCGGCTGTGCTACTTCGACTGTACTCTGCTGAGCGAGTTGGAGGCGCACCTGTGTGACAAACATCAGGTAAGAATCGCTGGACTGGACGGCTTAAGACACCGTGTGCTGGTTGTGATTTCAACAGACTCCCTGGCTGAGTGTGAGGGCTAGTAGTCGTCACATTTTAATAATGTATTCATTCATTTACTTTGCCTGTCCCCTCACTGGAGTGTAATTCCCTAATTTACTGGCACAGGCCGTTTCTGAAACATATTTTATAATAGCTATTCAATCTTTTCAAGCATTTTGTCAGTTCACCAGTCCCATGTGTCTCATCCAGGTTGTCAGGAACCATGAGCTGGTGGGGCAGGTGAACCTGGATCTCTTAGGAACGAGGACCGACCACGAGCTTGAGGGAGACGAAGAGGGTGATGAAGAGGACGGGGGATCCAACCCAAGGGAAGTAAACGACGAGGATGAAGATGTGGAAACCGAAGGGTGTGACGAAGAGAAGCAGAAGGAACATGACGTCAACATGACCACCACGGTTCCCCCGCATCACAGGGAGAACGTCGGAGAGCTCCAGGGTCAGCTCGATGACGAGATGGGAAGCCTGAGAAGAAAGGAGGAAGAGGAGAAGCAACATTGCGATCGATTGCAATGTCGCTCGCAACCGACCGCAGAACCGAGAATCGTTGTCTCTGAGAATAAATGTGTTCGGGCTGGCCCGAGGGGGGAGGCTGAGGGCAAGGCTGAAGAAGAGCTTCTCTGCAACGTCTCAGAGCTGGATGACGAGGGGACCGCGTGCACGGCCCACAACAACGGACCCAACAGGCGTACCGTGTCAGCAGATGGGCAGAAGTCATCACCGGACATGGAAGCTCAAAAGTCCTCAACCACCGCTGAAGGCCAACAGCTTGTCACCACACACATTACAAACCGCGTCACAACAACAGCGGACCACGTTGAGAATTTGGAAAAGCCGTTGCTGAGCTTGGAGGACAAGCAGGTTTACAGACAGAATTGTGAATATGGGCTTGGGATTCCAGAGATGCCCGTACTTGAGAATGTCTACCTCGACCAGAGCAACCAGGTGGCGACGTGGCAAGACATTGCAAACGCTTCTCTCCAGTGTGACGCGCCAGAGAGGCAGGAAGCACCGGAAGAGGTTCCCAGTGAAGGACCCGTTAGCCAAAATGACAAAGTCGTGGAAGGCACAGAAGAAGCTGAACCATTGTTGTCCAAAGGTAAGAGTCCGTTAACATTTAGGGTTCTATGCGCGGTAGTCCAGTGCCGGCTCCAGCTTTTTGGGGGCCCCAAGCACAGAATGAAGCTGGGGCCCCAACTGCAAAATAATGAACAACAATAAGTAAGTAATGCAATTATTAAAGTGCAAAATAATGAATTGAACAAATATAAAGTGACAACCAACTTGTATATAATACCATAATAATATAAATGAATGCAATACTGTATAAAGTGCAAGATAACTACTAATAAATAATAAATATGTTACATTATTCAGTATTATTCAATAACAGATCATTCAGTGCAATGCAAGCTGATTTCAACAACGTAACTTACTGTCAAACTATTTACAAAATAACATATGAATGGTATGTACAGTATACAACACTAAGAAATAAATAAATACAAAAAGTCAATAATAAAAAAAGAATATAAAAAATAAATAAATAAAGAAAGTCACAAATATTGTTAAAAAAAGAAGAAAGAAAAACTCCCTTTGGTGCAACAAAAGGTTGCGTTCAGTTCCACTCCACTGTTCTGCTCCACTGTTCTGCTCCACTGTTCTGCTCCACTGTTCCGCTCCACGGTTCCGGTCCACTGTTCTGCTCCACTGAAAAGTGAGAAATGATCAAAACGACAGTACATTAGTTTGTGTTGTCAGTTAGAGATAAACATGTCAGAAACATCACACTACAGTAACTGTTATAACACATTTATTAAAAATACATATTACAGGGCACAATAATTGATAAACGATTTGCCACAATGAATAGATTGAATAGTTTTAGAAGATGGGATGGGCGTCTCTGACCGACGACAGGTGTCACACAGAGCAGAGGATGGAACTGAATGTGAACTGAATATATATATAGATATATAGATAGATATCTATATATCTATATATATATATATAGATATATATCTATATATATATATAGATATATATATATCTATATATATATAGATATCTATATATAGATATATAGATATATATCTATAGATATATATATATATAGATATATATATATATATAGATATCTATATATAGATATATAGATATCTATATATAGATATATAGATATATATATATATATATAGATATATATATCTATATATATAGAGATATATATATACAGTATATATATATATATATAGATATGTATATCTATTTATCTATCTGTCTATATATATATATATATATAATTTTTTTCT